>RJWJ010009604.1:0-49504 GCA_004363605.1 Indri indri | reverse complement strand
AAAAAAAAAAAAAAAAAAAAAAAAAAAAAAACTTTAAAATTAATTACTGTAAATTACTGATTATCCATCATGTACCAAAAACTTCACATACAATTGCAAGGTCACTATAATAACCCTGCACCTATCTTAAGATGAAGAAAGTTGGGCACTGGAAAGTTAAAAAATTAGCCACAGAGTAAATAAGTGGCAGAGATTCAAATCTAGATCCTTCTGATAAGAAAGTTTATGCTCCCTCTATGGCTCTACACCGAAATACCGAAGTCCTGTGAAAAGAATGAAAGTCAGTGACAGTTAACTAAAGCTCCATGGACTTTTTAAATCATAATCACAATTTTTTTTGCAGTTTGAATATATGGATTTTCACAGTAAAATCCATGTGTGTATTGGGCAGGCAGTGGGATTTGACAGCAGGGGAATGTTGGATGAAAGGCCTACAAGTTCTGAAGTAGAGTCTTTAAGGGAAATATGTTCAGTTTAATGATGAAAAATGTTTGCCTTTAAATAGCAATTTCCCTTTTTGAGAGTGTTTAAAGGTAAAGGCATTACCAGGCCAGCCTTAAGGTGGTGGAGACCTTTACCTTATTCCTCACCTAGTGATGGGGGGTAGAATAACATCCACTTAGTAAAGCCCTTAACGCCATTTGCATTTCTGTTAGAAAGCTCCCAAGTGGCAAACTGGTCTCAATATTCTCTTCCCTTATAGGTTGGTGGAAAAGCCTGGAGCAGTTCCAGTCCTAGATGCCCCATTTGATTCCTGTTTTGATGGAAATACAAAGCAACCCAAAGTGAGTAAGGGTAAGCACTTCCTCCAGGAGAACTATCCTCAAAATTGATTTGTTCTGTCTCAATACAAACACATACACACACTCACATCCTTGGGTTATGTATAAACATGCCCCAAGAAGACTGAAAAGTAATAATAAATACAGAACCAACGTAACAAGAAAAGAGAAATGAAAACTATGTAATAAGATCTTCATAAGGAGCCCCCATGATAATCTTCTTCTCCCTGGAATCCTCCAAGCAAGTGCCACTTTGTAACAAGGTTTTATTTCTTTAGTCACCAGAGTGTTCCCTAAAGTAACTGAAGCCTGTAAGCTTTAAAAAAGAAAAGCTGTCACTAAAGTTGGTATACAACCCCCACAACTAAATTTGGCTTTAAAAAAAAAAAAAGGAAAGAAAAGTTAGGTGTTACAACTTGATTCTAACATAGTTGCCGGCAGTTAGATTCTAATACAATGGTTCACAGCCTTGCTACATATTGGAATCACCTGGGGAGGTTTCAAAACTACTGATGCCTGGGTCCCACCCGCAAAGATTCAGACTTAATTGGTCTGGAGGGTATAGCCTGGACATCAGGATTTTTAAAAACTCCCCAGCTGACTCTAATGTGTAGTGAAGGTTGAAAAATTATCATTAATTTTAGAAACATAAGATGTTGATTGGCTTTCATCTAACTATTTAAAAATAACTGGTAAGTTACTTGTGTCTAGACAGCCAGCTCCAAAATCCCTGGCCACCTTTGATTAAGAGTCTGGGCTAGATCCCATTGACCCCATTAGAGCGGGGCTCTGTTGGCCATGTCCTCTAGATCAGCTAAGGCAATAGAACACACACTGCGCTGTGCACTTCTGTTGCTCTGCTGAGCCAAGTGTCAGAACCACGCTGTTCCTCTACTGCCAGGCTGAGGGAAGTCAGTTTACAGGGGTCAGAACGACCCTTACATCTACCCCCTACATCAACTCTGCTGTCATGTGCACACACATCCCCAGAAAGCCGAGAAGCAATAACCTTTAACTCCTTTGGAGGGCCAGCCTCCCTGGCAGGAAAGTCAAACTTGCTCTTAACACTACTGAACTCTAGTATGGAAGGAGAGGCTGTTTGCCGTTACTTCTGAGAAAAGAACTTTTTTGTAATGGTTTCAGTTCCAAAGTTTGTTCCTTTTAAATATATTTATCATCATCCTACCCATATGCTTTTGTATTTCATTCTAAAAATATTCCATACATTTTTATCAAGGGAGGTTAACACCTTTTATTTTATTTTAGTCAAAACATTTTCAAATGATTATATTATCACATTCTAAGGGTGAATACAAAAAACTTGTGATAACGTTCTTTCACGAAAATTTTAACATTCACTTTACTTATTTCAACTCACCAGATACACTGTACCAGTGGCATTTCTCTGTGAACCAGTTTTATTACTGTTGTATTTATTAATATATGGAAAATGATTTGGTGTCTAGGAGACATCAACAAAAGGAAAGGAACTTAAGGCATGTATATTTCAAAAGCAAAAAAGTCAACAGGTTATATATTGTCATAAATATTTATAGTATTCATTAATTTCAAAGGTTTTAGTTATTTGACTTATGTGGTTTGGTTAATGCCTATGTAGTCATTATTGTAATTATCTCAGGATTATGAAAGGTTTAAAACATATTAGTATATTAATATGATCTGCTATTTGAAAAAGCACTTCCACTTATGACTCAGAACATAAAAGAAAGCTACAACACCAATGCTGTACTGTACAATTCAGGAGAAGGAAGTCAGAGACATCATAAGCTCCATGATGGCAAGGACCAGTCTATTTTACTCACTGTTGCTTGTCTAGCACTTAGCACTAATGACCTAGTGACTAACACATGGTAAGTAATCAATCAATAAATATTGTTTAGTGAGAATACAGGTAAGGAGAATTAAAGGAAAAGAAGGGGGAATATATCATAGAAAGTGAATGGAAAAGCATTTCACAAATTCTAGTATGAAGCCCTTTTTTACAGGTTTGACCACTTTTTTTTTTTTTTTTTTTTTTTTGAGACAGAGTCTCACTCTGTTGCCCTGAGTAGAGTGCCATGGCGTCAGCCTAGCTCACAGCAACCTCAAACTCCTGGGCTCAAGCGATCCTCCTGCCTCTGCCTCCCAAGTAGCTGGGACTACAAGCACTTGTCACCACACCTGGCTAATTTTTTGTTTCTATTTTTAGTTGCCCAACTAATTTCTTTCTATTTTTAGTAGAGACAGGGGTCTCCATCTTGCTGAGGCTGGTCTCAAACTCCGGATCTCAAGTGATCCTCCCACCTCGGCCTCCCTGAGTGCTAGGATTACAGGCATGAGCCACCACACCTGGCCTCTAACCCATTTTCATTGGTTCATAGGGCAGCCAAGTTCAAAATTAAAGTCTTTACTTTCCAAAAGATATCATTCCATTTTCAAAATGATATCAATTTTGTAATAAATCTAATTTTCCTGAATTTGAATAAGAAAAATGTACCCATCAGGTGATTTCCAAATACGTTTTGAAAAGAATAAATTGTCAATTGCTGTTTAAAATCAGATCTTTAAAAAGATTAAAAGCAGACAGATTAGGAAAGTATTAAGAAAATAAAATTAAAGGGCGATCAACACTAAAGATCTATGATTTTTTTTTTTTTTTTTTTTTGAGACAGAGTCTCTGTTGTCCTGGCTAGAGTGAGTGCCATGGCGTCAGCCTAGCTCACAGCAACCTCAAACTCCTGGGCTCAAGTGATCCTTCTGCCTCAGCCTCCCGAGTAGCTGGGACTACAGGCATGTGCCACCATGCCCAGCTAATTTATATATATATATATATATATTTTTTTTTTTAGTTGTCCAGATTATTTCTTTCTATTTTTTAGTAGAGACCAGGTCTCGCTCTTGCTCAGGCTGGTCTTGAACTCCTGACCTTCAGTGATCCACCCGTCTGGCCTCCCAGAATGCTAGGATTACAGGCGTGAGCCACCGCGCCCGGCCAAGATCTATGATTTTAATACTAATCCTGGGCAAAGGTCAACAGTGCAATTAGTTACATAGATGATTTGTGAGCGTTTACAAAAAAAATTGATCATTAGCACAGAATTATTATTGAGGCAAGAATTTCTATGGAGTCTGATCCAGATACCCACCTTGTTAATTCAGAGTAGGAACTCAATAAATACTTGTTTGATTGATCCATACCTTATAATAGATCATATACAAAAATGTCCTTTTATCCCCCAGATCATTTACATTTCTCCTTTAAAAATTCATCTTCACGCATACCAGTATCTTCACGCATACCAGGCTCTTAAAAAAGGTTAAGGCATCAAGTAGAATAAAATGTGACCTCGTCCGTTCCTGAATGTTTGATCATTAAATTTTACAGTAACTCAAAATGTCAGTGGCATAAAGCAGATCTTATGTTGGTATGTATTAAATATTATTTATGCCAAAGATAATGAGCATTTTAGGACCTACCCTAGGTAAAATGCCAAGTAACACTTATCTTTGGTGCCCCTTTTTCTCCCTTTTAGCACCTGTTTCCACCAGAGATCCCCTTCCCCAGGCTTCTCTTTGATGTTCAGGAGTTGCCCTACCCAGGCTTATCATTCCAACTTTATCCTGATACTGTCACCTATAGGCCTCCACCCTCACCAAAACCTTGTTGTATTCTGTGTCCTTAGGTGTAGCAAAGTTGGGGGTCTCTGCTCCTTTCTTCTAATTTCCCTTCTTGCTTGTGCCCAGCCCCCAAGGGGAAATGCTGATGATTGGTCTGAGCCAGAGACATTGAATTAGGCCAAGTTTACTGTTGAGCAGATTCACTGTGTGGTTAAAGGTCATGCTCCCTTCTCTCTTTCCCATGACACTAGATCAATTGGGAGCCTGATTCAGGTTTGCAGCCATCTCTCTCTCATTATATTCTCTCATGTGGCCAATCAGATCTTAAAGCAAGTTTGACAACAGAATTGTCCACAACCTCAAAAGAATCTAACTGTTCTTAGTTTAATTGGGACCCTTAACCAGCAGTCTCAGAAGGACCTAAGACAAAACAAATGCCAAAGGGAGGGGCAGAGGGAGGAAGTACTATCTTTATTTTAGGAGTGACCCCTTAAGGTCAGCAGTGAAGTAGCTTGTGGAAAACACAATAATGACTAAAAAAGGAAATTAATCTGAAAAGTCAAATTTTATGTTTTACCTAGTAGTAATCAGTGAAATATTCACACAAATCTTTCTCTGTAAGGTAGTCAGAAAAGGTGCCTGGTTAGTACTGGAAATTTGTCCTGGGAATGGAGTAAAGAAGAAACCACCATACATACATAGATACATAAATCCCAGCACTTCAGAAGGCTGAGGTGAAAGCATCACTTGAGGCCAGGAGTTCAAGACCAGTCTGGGAAATGTAGGGAAATCCCATCTCTACCAAAAAAAAAAAAAAAAAAATGAGCCAGGCATGGTGGCACATACCTGTAGTCCTAGCTACTCAAGAGACTGAGGCAGGAGGATTGCCTGAGCCCAGGAGTTCAAGGCTTGCAGTGAGCTATGATCATGCCACTGCATTCCAGCCTGGGCAACAGAGCAAGACCCTATCTTTAAAAATAAATAAATAAATTTAATTTAAAATTTTTTTTTAAAGATACATCAAAATACTCTACTGAAATTTATTTGTTTAACCTGTAAGATGGACTAATGAAGGGAAATAAGCAGAGACAGATATTCTGTTACTGGAAGAACTCAGTGAAAGAACATGGAAAGTGTAGGAGGGCTAATCTTTGTCACATGGAGTTTAGCTGAGAAACACTACATGCAGGAATATGCTACTTTCATGAATATTTTATTATTTTGAAACTGCTGTGGAGATTTTTGAAAAAGATAAAGCAAATGGAATAAGGAATGAAAATGTAGAGTTTTAACTTGGACTTTGCTCGTGTTTAGCAGTTAGACTTCGGTCAAATTATTCAATCCACAATGAGGAGAGCAATTTTGACTGAGTTGGGAGGAAACGATAATAAATGGTTGTAAAGCACCTCATTACCAAATGTCAACTTGATTAAGGTTTGGTAGTTTTTATTTTTGTTTTAGTGATTAAATGTAAATGAAATGTTTAATTTCTTAATCCCCCATATTTAATAACGTCGGCAATGTTTAATAATCTCGGCAATGTCATATTAGTCAAGGGCCTGAGGCTGCCCGTTAGGATACTGGGCAGACAAACCCATTCAAAAGAAGGACACCTTCCTTTAACATCAAGCTGTAGTTCGTATCAAAAGTATTGTGCTGGCCGGGCGCTCACGCCCGTAATCCTAGCACTCTGGGAGGCGTGCGGATTGTTTGAGCTCAGGAGTTTGAAACCAGCCTGAGCAAGAGCGAGACCCCATTTCTACTAAAAATAGAAAAAAATTAGCTGGACAACTAAAAATATATAGAAAAAATTAGCCGGGCATGGTGGCACATGCCTGTAGGCCCAGCTACTCGGGAGGCTGAGGCAGAAGGATTGCTTGAGCCCAGGAGTTTGAGGTTGCCGTGAGCTAGGATGACGCCACGGCACTCTAGCCCGGGCAACACAGTGAGACTCTGTCTCAAAAAAAAAACAAAAAACAAAACAAACAAACAAACAAAAAAAAGAATTGTGCTATTTTATTTCAAGGTAAAAAATTTAAATATGTTCCTTGGGCAGCATTTCCTTCAGATGCCTCACACTCAGCCCAGCCAAACCACGCTCTTTATATTTCTCATCATCCTTCCCAACCCCTTAGTCTACAATCTCGTGAGTTAATGGTGTCATCATCCACTCAGCTGAAGAAACTTCAACTCCTACCTCTATTTAATCAGTGGTTGACTCTTGTAAACTGTCTTTCTGGAAACCTGCTTTTATTTTCTCTGCATCCAACAACTCCACCCACCTCATTCCTCCTGCCAAATCTATCCCTTCTCTCCCCCCACTCCTCCCTACTAACAGGACATATTTAGTCAAAATGAAATAAGTAATGTATATTTATAAACTTCTTGAAGAAAACAGAAAATTTAGACCTGATTTATCAGCTGTCATCTACTGAAAATATATTAGATTTTATTAAAACTTTATATCATAAAAAATTCAAATATCTACAAAAGAAAGAGAGGCTAATGAATGTCCATGACTTATCACCTATATACCTCCTCCTGTCTACTGTCTTTTCAACCTGTTTTTTTTTTTTTTTGAGACAGAGTCTCACTCTGTTGCCCTGGGTAGAGTGCAGTGGCATCATCATAGCTCACTGCAACCTCAAACTCCTGGGCTCAAGGGATCCTCCTGCCTCAGCCTCCTGAGTAGCCGGAACCACAGATACATGCCACAATGTCCAGCTGATTTTTCTATTTTTAATAATAGAGACAGGTTCTCACTCTTGCTCAGGCTGGTCTCAAACTCCCAAGCTCAAGCAATCCTCCCACCTCAGCCTCCCAGAGTGCTAGGATTACAGGCATGAGCCACTGTGACTAGCAACTTTTTTCCTAGAGTATCTTGAGACAAATTCTTAGATCATATCTATCAGTTTACTAGTACATACTTCATATGATGAATTTTTGAAATTTTAGTTACCCTCAAGAAATGACAGGAGAAATTAGTAGCTGATAGAACAATCTATCTCCTTAACAATAGAATTTTTCATAGAGTCTTTAGGAATTTTTCTTAATTTTCTATTTTCTCTTCCTTCACAAATTGCTTTTTTAAGTTTCATAATTGCATTGAATTCAAAGATTTAAATTCAAGTAGAACTTTTTATGCTTAACTGGGAGTTCTCAAGTAATTTGAGCTGTCCTCAAATAAAATTAAATTCTTTAATTTTACTCCCAAATCAACAAAAATTTACAGGTTACATACTTGAATGTTAAATGTTAAATAAGTATGTAGTTTATCTTTTACCAGTGAGCTTAATTCATTTATTCCCAGGATATCCCATAATTCAGTATTATTCTAAGTTTTTCACTTGTATAAATTACCTTATAGTAAGACTGTTCTATTTAATATATGTTTATTCACTCTTCGGCATCTAGGTTATCAAGAAGTCACCTGTCCATCAGAAATGTTTATTTTTATTAGTAAAATTAATCATTCTCTTGAGAATTTGTTTGTTTGAAGACCTAGATTTGAAGTTTAGATTCTGCTTTGGTTTGTTTTTGCTGTTATTGCTGTTTTAAGAAAATTGTCAAATTATGAATCTTCTTTATGTCATAGATTAACCTAGGTTCTATAGCCGAGATTTAGGGGATCTATAACACTCTACGATGCTATTTAGAAGAATGCAGGAATAATGACTCCATCCAAGGTGTCATACGGAGTCTTATCTCCTAGTCTTCATTTAGACTTGAAACTCACCAGGAGCATCTTTCTGTCTGCCCTCTACCAATTCAGATATTATCCATCCTTTAAAACTCCATTCAAAAGTTTCATCTCTATCATGAAATCTTCCTAGATACTTAAGACCTTCATTTATTTCAACACTTCTCTGTAGCATACCACTTTAATGTAGACCACACAAGTCAGTGCTTGTTGTTATGCTGTCTCCCTGTTATAACTACATTATGAGGACAGAGGACAGAGCAGGTATCTTAACCCCTTTTAGTGTTTTCAAAGTTTTGCATAGTGCTGCAATAAATTCTTGATTAATTATGATATAGAGTCTCAGTAGTCTGAGGAAAAGGAGATGAAATTTATATCTAAGCACTATATTGCCTCCAAAATCATATTGAAACAATTATTTATTACACATGCCATTTGAAGGTATTGTATAAAAATGGTTCTTTCTCAGTTATTTCTAAGGCCACCTGAGTTTGTACTTTACATACCCTCAGGATTTTAACTTTTTGATTCATATAGTGGGCCGTTTTGCCCAGTTTACTAGAAAACAGATTCCAAGAGAGATTGAGTGCTCCTGCTTTATTTAGCAGGTGTAAACCCAGGACAGTGGAAGTGAGGTAAAGGGAGGGTGGCCGGAAAGGAAGAGAAGCGATGCACAGGTAGGTTACGTGGAAAAACTGTGCCACAGCACAGTCAGTCAATGAGAGGGAGGGAGGAGGAGGACTGGTCTGCCACACTCCCTCTGTCTCCTATTTCTATTGGCCAAAGTTCATATCAACTGTAGTTAACACCCCAGCTCTCCGAATCGTGTCATCCTTTGGCAGTCATTTGGGAAGCCAGATACCATGCTCTTTAGTGTGGTGTTTCATCCAAGTCCCAACTTGATGGAAGGAGCCAGAAACTCCAAATGCCTGACTGGCACAGCAGCAGCCAAGAGCAGCCAACATCACAGATAAGCAACTGGTCAGCCCCAGGCAGCAGAACCATGCAGGTCCCAAAATAGTCAGTTAGCCATGTGCATAGCTGAGACAGAACGGCCAGCCTGTGGGGGCAGAGGGAATCTGAGAAAGTGCATCAGATGTCTCTGATATATATATGCCTGCCATAAGTTTCAGAGGACAGGAAAACCAGCTCATATTTTCTCTGAGAATTCTTTCCCTGAATTTTCTTATTTTTTTCTTTTATTTTTGATGCTTACTCACTTCATCCCTGAATTTTCAAAAGGAGTATGATATGTTAGTCAGTAATCAAGTGGAAACCCTCAGCTTTCATTCTGTGCGCATATAACAGGAATCATTGCTCACTTGAATGGAATTATATTACAGTATGACTGAGACAGAGAGGCATCCTTTCTGTCCATCTACACCATATAGGGGTGAGCAGTAGGAAATAGCTTCTCTATACTCCATGTAAGACACGATATATAAATAACATACGACTTAAACAAAAATTTATTCTATGGCAATTGTATAAATTTATCAGAGGATTCAAATGTACAGCTTCCACAAGGAAGTGGGCTATTGGCAAATTGCTCCTTACATGAGCCCTAAGAGAGAACAACACATTTGAAGTTTTCTATGCAACGACAACTTTCCACTGTAGGCCTGGCCCCTTGAGGGAGGGAGTAAGCCCACTCTCCTTCCATCCAGGCAAATAGGTAATATTTTCAGGGCCTGGGGCATGAGTACAAACGGAGGCTACTGTCTACAGGCTACCCCCACCTTCTCTTTCCAATTCCTGCCCAGACACACATCAGGAGGGCCCTCTGGAGTATTCATATGGGCACTCCAGCCCATTCATCTAAGGGATACAGACCACAGGAGTGGAGAACCTCGGAAGACAGGTATAGGGAAGGGATACTACAGGTTCTCATGTGTTCCAGCCTGTTTGGGCAAGGAATTCAGAAGTTCCAGAAAGCCAACCATGGTCTAGAAGGGGGGTTGTCCTAAGGAAATTACAAAATTGCATATCTTGCTGTAGATGGCTGAGAGCATGAGTGGACCCCTAATGCTCTGCTTAGGCCTAGAGGCCTTTCCATGAGTTTCTATGGGTGGTGTTAGTACTGCTTGTGTCTGCAGATGACACACTGGCATTTTGGGGTGAGTGGCTACATATATTTCTTTTGAGAGATCAAAGGTTTTATTTCTTATACAGAAATTTTTGTTTTGTTATTCTATTATGTAATCTAAGCAAAGAATTGATTATTGAAATTCAACAGCTTATACTGTAGCACTTATTTTGAGCAGAGAAAAGATAAAACAGAATGGTATAAAGATGTTAGGAATTATATGGTGAGAGATTACTAGGTGATAATTATAGCTTTAATTTAAATTATGTATTATAAAATACTTGCTTTGTTTCTTTTATAGAGGGGCAGATATGGAGGATTTGAGGATTTAGCCAATCTCCCAACCTTATTTCTTAGAGAAAGCCCTTGGAAATAATTTATTCTTCTGGGATGAAATGATATCATATATTATTTTGATTACAATTTATTCCATTTTGCTCTTCAATCTGAGAGATTTATTATATCCTGTGAGAAAGTATCTAGTGGCTTATTTTATACTCCTTAACTCACACATCTAATTAGATGAGCAAAACACAATTAACATCTAAATTTCACACCATTTTGGAAAGAAAAAAAATCTTTGCTGAAAGCCAGTTCTGAGTCTTAAGAAATGAATTGCCTGTTAACTGAAAGAACCAAACAGGGAAAGGTTTGAAAGCACAACAAGCCTCTAAGGCTTACTCAAAGTCACCAGAAGAGAATGCAGCTCCCACACAGGTGCCCACCATTGCCCCCCATCTTGAGCAGTAGCAAAAGCTAAAAGACTCCCCCCACACCCATATCCCACCCTTAAGAAAATGAAAATATACAGGAAAAATAGCTAAGAGAGAGGTTTTTGAATGTTCTCATCACAAAGAAATAAATGTTTAAGGTGATAGATATGCTAATTTGATCTCTATACAATGTATAACATGTATCAAAATATGTTGTACCTCATAAATATGTACAATTAATATGTGTTGATCATAGGCCGGATGTGGTGGCTCACACCTGTAACTCCAGTACTTTGGGAGGCCAAGGTGGGAGGACTGCTTGAGGCCAGGAGTTCCAAGACCAGCTGGGGCAACAGAGCAACACCCTGTCCCTAAAAAAATTAAAGTGTCAATCATAAATTTAAAAAAAACAACACCACACAGGTGAGTTACCAAGTAAGATGTTTATCTCCCACTATCTGCTTCTGGCCAGACCTAGCATTCTCTTCTAGTCTTTTATTAGCCACATGGTCTTAGGAAAATTACTTAGCTTCTCTGACCCAGTATCCTGGTCTCCTACATGGAGATAATAAACCTACCTATGGCCAATAAAAGAATTATTTGAAACAATGCATGTAAACACTTTTGGAAACTAAAGAATTTTTTTGTTTGTTTGTTTTTCTGAGACAGAGTATTGCTCTTTTGTCCTGGGTAGAGTGCAGTGGCATCATCATAGCTCACTGCAACTTCAAACTGCTGGGCTTGAGGATCCTCCTGTCTTCAGCCTCCTGAGTAGCTGGGAATGCAGGCACATCATGATGCCCTGCTAATTTTTCTACTTTTAGTAGAGACGAGGTCTCACTCTTGCTCACGCTGGTCTCAAACTCCTGACCTCAAGCAGTCCTCCCACCTCAGCCTCTCAGAGTGCTAGGATTACAGGCTCAAGCCACCACACCTGGCCCTAGTGGGCTCTTTATCTAAGTTTCCACACCACCTCCTACCTCTTAAATATAAGTGGAAATGGGAAGCCACACTGTTCCTACCTTGTTATCTTTGTTGCCGAGAAATTCAAACTTATAGCACAGGAAATAGCACAGAATCTAATGTTGGTATTGACAGCCAGGAATGGGAAGATGGCTGCATCATTCTTACCTGAGAATTATTTAACTCTATCAATACAGATTCTAAAAGGAATGAGCAATGACTTTTTTAAAATTTTATATATCTACTTTCAATATTTTTTACTATTTAAGAATTTGGCTTTTTGAAACAATTTTTGCTCCACACATTAAGGGATACTTTAAAGACACCCTGGGACTTGGCTTATACTATCATGTAAAAAAATGTATTGGCTAGGATGTGATGTTCTTGGCAACTAAAAATAGCATGGTTTCTGTGCTTTCCATCACAATGCCGAAAGGCTCCTTTCAGTTCTCAAAGGAGTGTGGTCACTAAAACATGAACCAAATTAAAGTGTTTGACATGGAACTTTAGCTTGAGGACTTCAGAATATGTATTCCTTATAGCTGGGCTGGTGGTGCCTTATTCATAAGAAAACTGTAAATATTTAATTAATATGTTATAGAAATAAACCTTTTGTTATCAAATAGCATAGAGAATGTTTAAAAATTATAAAATTTAAGATTTTTCTACAAGAGAAAAATCTCAACACCCATGATGTATTTATTTAACATCTATATATTTAATGCTCTGGTAATTATAAATTTTATTTTATTTATTTATTTTGTGGTAGTAGAAACCATAAACATGGCCACCATGTTATTTCATATAGGTGAATAATACGATTCAGGTAATGCAAATTATTTCTATTCTATACAAATAATCAGGTAATAATTATGGTAAAAATTAATAAAGCTTCATTGATAAAGATGAGGCCTTATTTGAGTTTCATTTCCTTTCCAAAGGTCCCAAACTAGTCATCCAAAAAGTGATTCATTTTATGTAGTCCCAGATTTTTCTTATTACTTTTTGCCACCTCAGGAGTATATCAATGATTAGAAGACTAAAATATGGTATAAATTAATGAAAGAGTTGGACTGCATAATTTCTAAGGTTTCCTCCAGATCTAATATTTTAAATTCTATTATTTCACAAATAATACAAAGAGGAGAAAAATATCATCATAGCAACAATGAACTAATTGAAACACCTGAGGTGCAGAATCCTTTCTAGTAATCCAATCAGGTGATTCTTTGATGGTTTTGAATTTACATGGAACTTCATTATTGTAAAGGGCATTACAATAACTCAAAAGAACCAAGGACCCTAGAGAGTAAGCAACATACTGAAAGTTATACATCAATCTAGTACAAAATTGTGAAAATTATCATATATCAAGAGTTAAAAATCTTTAAATAACCTTGTTAGATTTTATTTGTCCCTTGTCTTAATGTGAGCTGTTTGCTAAGTAGTATTTTTGAGAAATATGTGAACTTAGAAGCACAGTGACAGAAAGTGGAGTCCAGCTGCATTTCTAGTGAACTGCGTGGCCCTGCATCACTCTCTTCCCTTGTCCTTCCATTTACTCATCTGAAAAATTATAGAATTGAACTAAATGACCTGCAAAACCTCTATGGGCTCTAAATCATCACTGATCACCACTAATGAGGTTTTGATCCTTTTGAAAGTTCTGAATATTTTCAAAAATTTTGGTTTATCAAATGCCTCTCTAGCAGAGCTAGGACTACAATTAGAAATTCAGTATTTACATTTGAGTGAAAATTGAGAAGAAAAAGATATACATAGAAACAGGCACATAGTTTAAGAAAGTGATAGTCTATTTCCCAACTCTAGCCAGACTGCAACATTGCGCCTACAAAGTGTTTATTTTAAGCTCTTGCCATAAAAATCTAGCTAACCTACTAAGATAAAATGTCAGGGAGTGTGAAAATGTAACAATTGTTACTATTTTGTTTCCTGTTTGTTTTGCTTTTATCTTTCATCTTCTTTGTTTTTGGTAAACAAGATTGATTTTTAACATCTGAGAGCCCTACAAAGCTAGACAACTGAGGTAAAACTAATCCATCCATTGGCTCTCCCGCATCAAATCATATTCATATTCTCTCTCTTCCTCTCTCTCTCTCTCTCAACGATTTTAAACAGATAAAGCCTGAAAATAGTTATGTTAAAAAGTCATATACACCTGGAGTCTGTCAATGTTGGGAACAGTGCCTCAATCTGCCAGTTAAGTGAAAGAGGAAAATGGAGTAAATGTGCTAAGAGAAAGGAAGAGGAGACACCACTTGAACCAAGTGAGATGGAAAAAGGGAGATTCCTTGGTCCCTGACAACTTCACAGTTTACAGCCTCATTTCCCATGAAGCCTGAATATATTTTTATTTATGTATGTATGTATTTATGTATTTCTTTATTTAGAGACAGAGTCTCACTCTGTCGCCTGGGCTAGAGTGCAGTGGTGTCATCATAGCTCACTGCAACCTCAAACTCCCGGGCTCAAGTGATTGTTCTGCCTCAGCCTCCTGAGTAGCCGGGGCTACACAGGTGTGTGCCACCACCCCCGGCTAACTTTTCTATTTTTTGTAGAGATGGGGTCTTGCTCTTGCTCAGGCTGGTCTGGAAACCCTGGCCTCAAGCAATCCTCTCACCTTGGCCTCCCAGAGTGCTAGGATTACAGGCATTAGGTACCTCACCTGACTTTATGAGATCTTTATTATCCAATATCCCCATCCCCTTTATTTGAACTAATTTGAGTAGATATCTGTCCCTTACTAACAAAAAGAGCTGAGGCTAAAATGGCTGGGAATATACTCCAGGGACTGTCTGTAGAGCTGGAATGATCTATGACAGCCAGTGAGGTCCTCTCAAGCAGAACTTGGAAGGACTTCATGGAAATGTCTAAGTTCTTGGTTTATAATGCTCTATGTTGCTAGTTTACTGGAAACAATAAAATGAGTGCCTAGCCTGGACTTAACTGGCCTAAAATGCTATCTGAGAGATACACTGGAGACTCAGGGAGACTGGGGGGTCTAATTCAGTGGAGCAGTGGGTATCCACCAGCCAGAGGTGTGCTTACCCACCCTATCAGCCATACCTTATAACTCTATTTTACCCTTCAGTAAATAGCAGCACTCATTGAAAGAAAGTTTTCTAAATTTTAGAAACTTAACTCAGATTAACTATCTGATACAATTCTAATTTTAGCAGTTAAACCAGTATGTGGCCAGTTTGTTACTTACTAGCACTAGATTAAGGAATATGTAATTTCAAAATTGAGAAATCAAGGTCATTTTTTAGCCAAAAGGAGAAAAACATCAAAATTATTTTAAATTTGGGGATCAAAATTTGAAACAACTGTCACTGAAATACATGGGGATCAAATGTTTTGACTGTTCTGAATGTGGTAGCACACTTTGAGGGACTTGATACTAAATGATTTTTTATTAGGATGCTGGGTCTCTGCCCAGGTGTATTTAAACCTCCCTTCTCCCTGCTCCCCAACAAAAAGCAATTTTATTGCTCTATTATTTAATTATAATAATACTTTAAGATTTTGAATTGACTTGTACTTAATAGTAATAGTTAATGCTTAAGATAAATTCAAATTTAAAATATTAATGAAGTAATATATACATTTTACTTTCAGAACTAAAACTGCTTTCAATCTAAATTATTGCACATTAGAATATTTATAATTATTCTTTTCACATGGTTCATATGACATCATCTGATCTGAGGGACATTTCACCAAGAAATAATTAATCTGCTGGAAAAAGTATAGTAGGAATATAATTACAACATACAGATAATTAAAATAATAAAAATTGAAGAAATCTGGGATAGAAACTGAAAAGAATCTGGTTTTACTTATATACCTAATAGACAGTGTTTAAGATAATATAACTACATTTTTAATAGACCATGGTAGTATTTGGACTGAACAGAATTCACAGTTGATATCGTAAGCTTCAAGTAAACACACAACATATGCTAGTTAGTGTGCACTACAAATCAGCTACAGGATATTAACAAGGCCAGAAATGTATTATCACTGTAAGTTCAACATGGTTAATCCTACCAAATGGAGACTGTTGCCTGCATCTTTCAAAAACTAAAAAAAAAAAAAAAAAAAAAAAGGCATTCAGAGTTCTATCTACTTTGTCTCTCTTATTACCTAAGATTCCGTACTAGTGATCCAGTGATCCTGCTTTGGTCTCATAGGTTTATTCCCAATAACAATCCGAATTGCACTTTGTTTTTTACTTGCAGTTTTGTAACTGTCAGAATTGCTGTAAGGGATGAACCAAAAGCATCGATCTGTCATATAAACAACAGAACAACATTGTTGGATTTAATATTGCTCAACTGTAAAAATAATTCATTAACTCAGTCTTTAACCCATTTGTATCCTATTTCCTATAAATTTAAGGTTATTTCCATTGCATGAACTGATAACACAACTGAAAGCCAGGCATATTTATTCATCTATTACCTTTTGAAAGGATTATAGATAATCACCATCTACATCACGCTACACCTACATTTACAAAGAATTAATAAATGCCTATTTTCTGAGCCTAAGTAGAGTCCTTATAGTTCCATTTTTTTCAGCCACTTTCTCCACTTTGTTCTGAGTCATAATAATAATGTTCATACATAATAGCTAACTTTTTTGAGTTTGTTTTTTTTTTTTGAGACAGAGTCTCACTCTGTTGCCTGGGCTAAACTGCCGTGGTGTCAGCCTAGCTCACGGCAACCTCAAACTCCTGGGCTGAAGCAATCCTTCTATCTTAGCCTCCTGAGTAGCTGGGACTACAGGCATGTGCCACCATGCTCGGCTAATTTTTTCTATATATTTTAGTTGTCCAGCTAATTTCTTTCTACTTTTAGTAGAGACGGGGTCTCACTCTTGCTCAAGCTGGTCTGGAACTCCTGAGCTCAAAGGATCCACCCGCCTCGGCCTCCCAGAGTGCTAGGATTACAGGTGTGAGCCACCGTGCCTGGCACTTTTTTGAGTTTTAAAGTTTTAGTTTTTAAGTTTTGAGTTTTTAATTAATGTAATTAATTTAATCTTTACAAGACCCTTATAAAAACTTTGTGAAAAACCAAAATAGAACCCCTAGTTAGAAATCTGACATGAGAGATACAATATACAGGTCTGTAGGGACAAAGTAGATCGAATGCCAAATGTCTTTTTTTTTTTAAGATTGGGACAAACAATTTCATTTGGTAGGACCAACCATGTTGAGTTTTACAATGATAATACATTTCCGGTCTTGTTTATATCATATAGTCGTTCAGCATGAGGAAGGTACCAGTAGTATCTCTTTTCACATATAGTGACTAAGTAACTTGTTCCAAGTTACAGAGATATCAAGGGGTAGTGCTGGGGTTCAAATCTGGGCAGTCTGGCTTCCAAATCCTTGCTGTAAACCACTGTTATGTAGCTCCTGTGCCCATGTGGCATAAATTAAAGGCCAGAGCAAAGTAGAGTCCTCTCTAAAACTGAGGGCATCAGAGCTGTGCATATCCACAAATACACACCTTCCCCTGCTGCTACTCACCAGAGTCACATCCTTCAGCAGGCAACAGGTCCAGGTCCCTTATTAGAGGATCTGGTTAAGGCCTTTTCTGACTCCTCTTAGCTCTACCTTCTGGCTCTTCAGGCAATGTGATGAAGAGAGATATCCATCAAGGCTCCCTTCTCTTTTGGGACTCATTTTCTGAAGGAAGAAGCCCACTTCCTACGTAGTCTATGATAAAGATTGGACAGGACTAGTCTTAGCCAACATTATAGGATGGAGAACATTTCTTTGTTACTTTCTCAGCTAGCAAAAGCCATTTCTCAGTCTCTTGATGTACTCAGAACCTAACCTCCTCTTGACACTTGATACCTCACATTGAGCTGCTTTTGGGCTGTCCAGACACCCTCGCTGTGGCCTTCCACACAGTACTGCCCTCTATCTTCAGTCTCATTCTCCAAATTGCCTTTCTTTCTGTAGAAGAAAGTGCAAGTTATTTTGTATGTCCCTTCTTCCATAACAGTAGAGCACCAATTTGCTGGCTACCTTGCAGTTAGTTATGGCCGTGTGACTAAGTTTTACCCAATGGGATATAAATATATTGATGGGGTTCAGGGCACACTACCCCAAAATATGGCACCATGATGTTTGAGAAAAAAGCAGAAAGGTCACTCTCACCATTTCCTGTCCTTCTTCCCTGAAGTAGGCCATAGGATCCTCTTTGAGAGGTGCCCTCCAATATTCAGAGAACAGGAAACACTCTTATCTCTGAAGACAGAGACACAGAGAAGAATCTGAATGAACAGGCCTTGCTAAATTCCTCCCAGATTATCACCACTAGATCATAACATCTTTGTCCAGTCAAAATTCTACAATTAGTCACCATTTTTTTTTTTTTTTTTTTTTGAGACAGAGTCTCGCTCTGTTGCCCTGGCTAGAATGAGTGCCGTAGCATCAGCCTAGCTCACAGCAACCTCAAACTCCTGGGCTCAAGCGATCCTTCTGCCTCAGCCTCCCAAGTAGCTGGGACTACAGGCATGCGCCACCATGCCCGGCTAATTTTTTCTACATATATTTTTAGTTGTCCAGATAATTTCTTTCTATTTTTAGTAGAGACGGGGTCTCGCTCTTGTTCAGGCTGGTCTCAAACTCCTGAGCTCAAGCAATCCTCCCGCCTCAGCCTCTCAGAGTGCTAGTATTACAGGCGTGAGCCACCGCGCCCCCCAGCCTTATTCACTTCTTTATTTTAGTTTATTTTAGAAATAGTTTACCTATTTCTTTGGTCTTCACTTCCTTCTGAGGTCTCCTATGTCATATAACACTTATATTGGATAAATGTGTGTGCTTTTCTCCTGTTGATCAATCTTTTGTTACAGAAGCCTCAGCCGTGAACCTACCAACAGGTGAGGAAAGAAATATTTTCTGCCCTACAATATACTGTATGTATAATTTACTGGGAATGTCCTTAAAGGAAGGTGATATACCTTTCCTTCCCTCTTCCCCTTTCCTGCTGGCTGGAATGTAGATTTAATTTCTGATATAAAGCACAACAGATAGCAAGATAGAAAGAAGGAGCCTAAGTCTCTAACACCATGGAATGCCACACCAGATTTAGACGGACAACCTCATAGACTAAAATGAGTTCTGGAATATGACAGAGAAACAAATTCCTACCTTGTTTAAGCTACTATTATCTGGATATTTTTGTTACTTGCGAGCAAACTTGACCTATTTCCCCCTTTCTACTACTGATCAGCAAAACTTGTAACTTTGCTAATATAAACAGAAGAATATACTCTCTTTATCACAAAACTTTATGAGCTGGTCCCTCCTGATTCAGACAGTGATATATTAAAGGGGCAGAAGGAATTTTGTTATTTATTTATTTGAGACAGAGTCTCACTCACTCTGCCTAGGCTAGAGTGCTGTGGCATCAGCCTAGCTCACAGCAACCTCAAACTCCTGGGCTCAAGTGATCCTCCTGCCTCAGCCTTCTGGGTAGCTGGGACTACAGGCACGCGCCACTGTGCCCAGCAAATTTTTTCTATTTTTAGTTGTTTGGCTAATTTCTGTCTATTTATAGTAGAGACAGGGTCTCACTCTTGCTCAGGCTGGTCTCGAACTCCTGAGCTCAAGCAATCCTCCCACCTAGGCCTCCCAGAGTGCTAGGATTACAGGTGTCAGCCACTGTGCTGGGGCCATGGGAGAAGGAATTTTGAAAAATCCTCTCTTACAATAAACTCAGCTTGCAAGGCTACTGACGTGCATAATCCTATTTTGCTTTCAGAAGCTGAATATCATGTAGGTGATTCTTTTTGTGCTGTTTCCATATCCCAGTTCTGCTAGCTCAGACAACACCTCTGCCAGCTAGAGCAAAGATTGTGTTCTGAGAAAAGCCAGAGTCACAAAAATGGTTTTCAAAATATTATCTCATTACAATTACCTGAAGGAAAAGAGTTAGTCTCATTCCTTTGCATTCTTTAAGCCATTTCCCACACACACAGAACCAAAGATCATCTTTTAAAAATGACTGTAGAAACAGAAAGTAGATTAGAGGATACCAGGGCTGGGAAGAGGGATATTGGGGAATTATTGCTTAGTGAGGACAGAGCTTTTGTACGCAGTGATAGAAAAGTTTTGGAAATAGAGAGTAGTCATGGTTATATACTATATTGTGAATGTAATTAATATCATTTAGTTGTATATTTAAAAAATACTTACAATGGCATATATATATTATATATATTTTTAATGTTATATATATTTTTCCACGAAATAAATAAAATACCATAAAAATGTCTACTAAGGGGATAGAGGAAATGATACACGCCCCTAAAGCCTTTTAATAATCTATTCCTACACCTACTTTTTATTCTAATTTTTATGCATGCTTTTGAGGTTAGAGAATGTGTGTAATATATGCTGAAACAGTATCCAGCATATTTTGTTTTCTTAGCTGAATAATTGTGAATAAAAGCACTTTACTTGGTACATAGTTTCTTCCATTTATATTTAATGATGTGGGAGCTGGAGAAGTAACTTCTTAGCAGCTCATAGGGAGATTCCTCTTACAGAGAGAGACTGTTTACTTGAGCAGAGCTCTATTAAAAAAAAAAGAAAAGAAAGAAAAGAAACTGAAAAGAAAAAAAGAACCTTACCTAGGGAAGGACTCCACTTTGCATAACCAAGGGGAGAGGAAATACCTGAATCACATTTAGGCCCCTTGATACCTAGAGCCCTGATCGACAAATTATTTGTCCTCTAAGGTTGTATATAATTTTATGTAGCATATACAGTTAATAGGGTACCCATCATATTTTTGTCTCCAGGAAAGATTTAGCTAAATCAAGAAAACCCAGAGCTCCTTGTTTAGGAAGTATTAAGAAAAAAAGTTCCTGATGGAAAGAAAAATAACATTATATCCAGGAAATTAACTAATAAGGCAATGATAGCAGAAAGACCAGATGAACCAGAAGAAAGGAAAATACAAAGAAATTAAAATCAGCAAATAAAGCAAAGGTATGCTAAAATCTAAGTGGGGATCTAAGTAAATAGAATGAAAAGGGTTTGAAAGGTTATTGAAAGATGGCATTCTTTAAATGTCTTCCATTCTTGAAGCCTTCCCTGAATGTTATTTAAATTTTCCACATCAATATCCCTTAAGCATTACTATATTCACAGCAATATGAAAGCATTTGTCCTTGCTTCTACAAGAAAGGAGATTCCATAGCTGCCACTCAGGGTAATTTAATCCCTACCTTCTACTTCATTCACAGCCACATAGCTGTAAGACTGCAGCCAGGGCCAAAGATCTGCATAGAATAGAAGTAGCTATTACTGTGTAACTTGTTGAAAGAGTTTCTGCCCCAAATCAAATTCCTCCACTGACTTGCCTCAGTGACCCAAATCCCACCATTTGAAAATGTTTTCTTTGGGTTAAGGTATTATTGTCATAATTTTCTTAAGACATAGATATCCCTGGGAGAGCTCTGGGATTCATGTGTCAGGGTGAGCTCAGAAGGACATGAGGGAATAAAGCAGAGGCCAGCTAAGTTTCTGTGTGTGGAGGGCCCCATGGGTCTGCTCTCTCCCATATCTCAGTCAGAAGTCTCATGTCACTATTCACATTAACATGCTTTCCTCATTTAATATTCCGTATTTCGGCCGGGCGCGGTGGCTCACGCCTGTAATCCTAGCACTCTGGGAGGCCGAGGCGGGAGGATTGCTTGAGCTCAGGAGTTCGAAACCAGCCTGAGCAAGAGCGAGACCCCGTCTCTACTAAAAATTGAAAGAAATTAATTGGACAACTAAAAATATATAGAAAAAATTAGCTGGGCATGGTGGTGCATGCCTGTAGTCCCAGCTACTCGGGAGGCTGAGGCAGAAGGATTGCGTGAGCCCAGGAGTTTGAGGTTGCTGTGAGCTAGGATGACGCCAGGGCACTCTAGCCCAGGCAACACAGCGAGACTCTGTCACAAAAAAAAAAAAAAAAAAAAATTCCGTATTTCCACTGATGAGAATTTCCCTTTATTATATCTGAGTCATAATTATCTTCACTCTTCCTACATAGATAAGAAGACAGTTCTTAATTTATAAACAAGCATACAATTTTGGTTTCCCACTGCCGATAAATTCTGAAAAACAATGGGGCTTTTGGTGAATCTGGGGCTCAAATATGAAGGAAAAGAATACTCTCCAGGTCAAGATGAGCCTAGGCTGGCTGATTACATGTAGGACAATCTCAATGGCAACAATATCCTACCTATATAGAGGCCATTGTCTCCTTCTCCTCATCCCCAAATCTCTTACAAGTATTGCCTAAAATTCAACCATATAGTTTGTTTTGATTAATAAAATTCAAATGTACCTGGAATAATGACTGCAGTTCATTATAAAACATTAATTAAAAACCCATGAATCTATTCTGATACCCAGAGAGACAGAATTTGCCACCACTGAAGATGATTATTACACTAACTGCTTACTACGAAAATTGGTAATTATAGCATTTACCCTGCCTTTTAAGGTGGAACTGTAGCTCATTCCTTTGGTGTGGGAAAGCTGTTTATTTCTCTGGTTTGTCCATATTGAGAATGTTTTTTACAAACAAATGCTAGCTAATAAACATAGAAGAAATGATACAATTAGAAAAGTCACCATTCTGCCATCCCCAACGAAATAATTCAGTCAAGGATGATAAATGATGTTAACACATAACGGGAAAGCTTATTTTGGGGTCGGATATTTGCATGGGACCAAAGTATTAATACCACCTCACAGATTACTTTCTAATTACAAAGGAGGCCTTTACCAAGAGAGATATGGCAATCACCACCTTAACTAAGTGATTAAAGGATTAAATTTAGCATCACAAAAAGTGAGACAATCTGATATCCTGTGCCTCCTAATGTGACACAATCTGAAGTACACATCATCCATGCCTCTAATATATTCTTGCCAGATATGTTTAATCTGAATTTAATCAAGCCTTCGGCCCTATCTTCTGATTTACAGGAAATGCAGGAGATAGTCGCGTTAAATGGCACCTGGAGAAATAATCAAATAAACAAAAAATGTAGAACATTCTACAATTCATTTCTTCTGATCTCTTCAAAAGGTCAATTTCATGGGGAAAAAAGTAGAGGACTATTCTAGGTTAAAAAGGACTAAAGAGATAACGTATTCTATGTGTAACCCTTGTTTGAGTCCTAGATTAAATCAGTTATAAAGGAAATTTGGGGTATGGAATGGACATTAGACAATATTAGAAAAATATTAATTTTCTCAGGTGTGATAATGATAATGTGATTACATAAGAGAATGTTCTTATTTTTAGGTTATGCAGGCTAAAGTATTAAGGTAAAAGCGTCATGATGTTTGCAATGTATTTCCATAAAGATTGATAAAGCATATACGCCACATTGTCAATTGTTGAATCTAGTTGGTGGGTATAAAGGTGATTCTATATAATTCTTTCAGCTTTCCTGAAATTTAAAAATATTTCTGTATTTTAAAAACATTCTATAATAAAAATATAGGGAAAAATACCCCTAATATGATGAAAGGTCTCTCAGTCGATTCAGGTGTTAGTCTCATTTATTTCAGACTACTTTCTTCCTTATGCAGGGGCGGAAAGGTGTGATACCTTTTCCTCACCCTGTTATAGGAGTGTCTGCTGTAAAGGTCACAGCTGACACTCCTATAACAAAAGACAAGTTAGTAAGAGAAAAGCATAACTAATTTATATAATTAAAGTTTTACATGGAAGTCATTTGTAAAGGACCTAATAAAAAGATTTTAGCCTTTTCAGACTTTCGCATTGAGACTTGTCTGAAAGAGAGCATAATCATTGTGAATGACTCACCCATACTTCTTGTATTAAATTACTTCCTTAAGCTCTAAGTCGCCCACCCATAGGGTGTGTGTGTGTTGGGAGGAGGGAGTGATATATCTCATAATCTCAACACACTAATCAGACCTGACCATGACTTTAGCCTCCTGGGAGGCATGTACAAATTCTCCAGGAAAAGTGGCCACTCCACAGAGAACAATAGGTGCGTTTCACAAAGTCCCTCAGGAGGTTTCATACCTTATGTTACAAAAACTTATGGAAACAGAGGGGAAAGGAAATAAAAGATGGAAGGATCCAGAAGGAAGCAGAAACAGCACTGAAGGGAAGAATCAACGTCCTTAATAAAGACAAAGGAGGAAAAGGTCAAAAAGAGGGATAAGCAGTAATGTGAATCCCTGGTTTAGGTAGGATTAACGCTGAGAATAGGAAAATTAATTTGATAGTTAAATAATCATTTGTGACACTGGAGAATTTCCATAGCCTGCAGCAGAAACTAGATTATGAACACTCAAGCAATGAGTGGCTGATGAGGAAGTGGAGGTAAATCACAAGATGGCAAATGAATAAATTGCTCCAAAGAGACCAAGAGCCTGCTCTAAACACGGCACTGCACTCACTGAGCACCAGCTGGCTTCATGAGCTTCATGAGTACATGACCTCTGCAGTCACACAGGACCCTGCACTCAGAAGGGTCCTGGGTTGGCTTAATGCTCTGATGTTACTGTCTTGAAATTCTTAATTATTTTTGAACAAGGAGCCATGCTCTTTATTTTGCAATAAGCCCCACAAATTATGCAATAGATCCTACAGGGCACTGAAGGGGACACAAAATACTTCATTCTATAATAAATAAATGAATTGCCTACTACAGAGGCAGGCCCTGTTGTAGTCCCTGGAAACACAATAAAAAATGTAGTGAACAAGATAGGTATGTGATAGAAAATCTTTTTAAAAAAGGTTGTTACCCTCAAGAATATTAAAATGTAAATACATCTACGACATTCCACTTCAGCACCTTAGTCATACGGCCTATACAATATTTGTCAATTTATTCAACTTACTTAGGCCTTAGGCTATTTATCTAAAAAACAAGAATAGGCCGGGGAGGTGACTCACACCTGTAATCCTAGCACTCTGGGAGGCCAAGGCGGGAGGACTGCTTTGAGCTCAGGAGTTCGAGACCAGCCTGAGCAAGAACGAGACCCCCATCTCTACCAAAAATAGAAAGAAATTAGCCAAACAACTAAAAAATAGAAAAAATTAGCCAGGCATGGTGGCACACGCCTGTACTCCCAGCTACCTGGGAGGCTGAGGCAGGAGGATTGCTTGAGCCCAGGAGTTTGAGGTTGCTGTGAGCTAGGCTGATGCCAAGGCACTCTAGCCCAGGCAAGAGAGTGAGACTCTGACTCAATAAATAAATAAATAAATAAATAAATAAAAATAAATAAATAAATAAAAAAAATAAAAAACAAGAATAATCATAGAACTTTCCTCTTACCTAAGGTAGTTAGGAGAATTAAACGAGATCAGAAACATAAGGTAGTTAGCCCATTACAAGGTACATGGTGAGTATTCAATAATGTGACTATGATGAATTTCCAATACCTAGCATTGCCTGGCACATATTAAACAGTAAGAGTTCAATAAATGCCTTTGTTAAATGGGGAGGAAAGGAAATTTCAGATCAGTCTGGCTAGTTAGACATATGTTTGCAAAAATTAAACAAATATGTTTGTTTCATATATACTTAAAGAATTGATTAGGCCAAGAAGAAAATGTAAAAGGATATGTACTAAATTGTTGACTCTGGTCAAATCTGTATAACAAGATTTGGGCAGGGGGGGAGATTTTTATTTTGTCTTGTGTTTTACTTTACATACTTATTTAAAAACTAAGATTTTAGAAAATAAAGCTATTGGTATATTCTGAAAATAGTAGCATATATCAAAGCTTATAGTTGATTACAATTCCTCCCTCCTAAGAATTACCTTCTTCCAGTCCAAAATATTTTCATTCAATTTCCAATCTCTTTCAGTTCTAACTCCGCCATAATTTGCTTAATCTTGGAAAAATCAACTCCTAACTCTGCAAAACATCTTCGTTATTGATATAATGAAGCACACAATTCAGACAGTGCTTCCCAACTGGCAGCCCTTGGAATGCTAGTGTCCTGAATAGCAGGAGAAATGGACCTTTTCTGTATTGGGAAAAGAGGGGGTAGGGCAGCTGGAGCCTTTTGGGCCAGTACATCTTGTCATGAGCAGCCTTATTAGGGTTCCACAGGCAGCCCGTGCAGAGTGGTCTGGAGTGTATGCCAAACAAGCAGCAAGGACGTAACAGTTCTGCCGTCTGTGCAAAGCCAAATACAAGCCTGTCATGTGGGCAATTACATGCAAAGTACCCCAGTGCCTATCACGAATCAGAGACCCTGGAGCCAATCCATGAGAGTTTGTGATCCAGGTGCCCAAGGCATACAGCACACAGCCTCAGGGATAGTCCATTAAGGAGTGACAGAGGAACCTGGGCAGAGTGGGATTTCTGGTGGGCTTAGCTCCATGCAGTGCCCTTAATATGTGTCTTAACATACAGTGGTTACCATCCCTTTGCAGCCAGTGCCCTTTAATGGCATCCAGGCTAGCTGTTGACAGTGCGTGTTCCAAAAGCTAGAGTTTCAATGTGGAAATCTTGATAGAAAAATGTATTATTTGGTTTGAAATCCATTTGCATTATCACATGAAATTACAACATTACATTTGTCAATAAAAGAAAAGGAAGAGTTGTTAGAGTCTTTAAATATAATTACAATGCAAATTTTGAATGGCTGTATAAAATGGTTTTAAATATTTATCACCCACTTATGTGAATCAGAGTCCCTCAGTGATAATGACTATTCAGAACATGAGGAGTTCACCATTAAAAAGTCTAGATCAGAAACTACATAAAGCCATTTCAAACATAAAACCTAATATCAAAATATATTCACAGGAACAAGTTCAAGTCAATCATTAAAAAACATGGAAAAATTTTAAAGTTTTATGCAAATTTAATGTTTAACATCTTCCCTAATACTTTGTAGTTTTATTTTTATCAAAATTATGTACTTTAGAAAATGTTATGAATTTTTTAACCATCATTTAGATGCCTCCAAATCTCTTCTAGTTTACCCTAGTGGGCTGCACAAAAATTATCATTTTCTGTATGTTATGACATGAAAGAAGTTGAGATGCCCTGATATAATTACAACGTCTGCCACCCATCCCTCCCACCTCCTTTCCCTCCTGCCCACCCCCCCATATATTCTCTTTCTCTTATTTCAAAGACAGTCAGGGATACAAGTGTAGACAGCAGACCATGCTCAAGTCTATGTCCTACAAGGTCAAGGAATGGAGCAGAGATGTTATTAATAGTATGCGGTACCACAAGGCCACAGAGCTGGAGGGTAAACTTAGACAAAAGCATAAAAAATAGCTAATGTCTAAAAACCACATATAGTCAGGATGAACAACAAACCTGGATGAATCCAAAGGGAGGAATCCACATTTTATTGAAAGACAAAAAGATCAGAATGAATGGACTGATGTATCATGTGCCTGGATGGAAGGACTTAGTATCCCATCCCATGATATTTCTCAAATTAACATAAAAATTTAATACAATTCAAAGAAGAAAGAATAAGGCCAAAAGTCACTGATTAGAATAACTTGTTTAGAAAACACCTAGACAGGCCAGGCACGGTGGCTGAGGCCTGTAATCCTGGCACTCTGGGAGGCCGAGGTGGGAGGATTGTTTGAGCTTGGGAGTTCGAAACCAGCCTGAGCAAGAGTGAGACCCCGTCTCTACCAAAAATTGAAAGAAATGAATCGGACAACTAAAAATATACAGAAAAAAATCAGCCGGGCATGGTGGTGCATGCCAGTAGTCCCAGCTACTCGGGAGGCTGAGGCAGGAGGATCGCTTGAGCCCAAGAGTTTGAGGTTGCTGTGAACTAGGATGACGCCACGGCACTCTAGCCCAGGCAAGACAGTGAGACTCTGTCTCAGGAAAAAAAAAAAAAAAAAAAAAAAAAAAGGAAACACCTAGACGAACACGCTCCAAAGTGAAGCCCAGTGATCATTCTTCTTTATCACACTTGCAAGGTTTCATAGGGTACCTTGGTGTGAATACCATTTTCCTAAAGTCTTTTTTTCCCCCTAAAGTCTTTAACTTTTATGTTTTTGTATGTACCCAGAATTGATCAAGTTTGTCAGGACTATTTCATAGTTATCGGATTCACAAAAAAATCTTGATATTAACAAGACACTAAGGCTACAAATTTTTCCAATGTCTCAAGTCTGTTGCTGGCTATCAGGAATACTTGATAAGCAGAATTCATAAATAAAAGTTTGCTTGTGATAATGGAATCAGAGCAACAAGAGGAGGCTAGTTTGAACATTATCTCAACCAAATTACCTTAGGCCTGGTAACTGGTTTTTGCCTCATAACAGAGTACCCTTTGTTCATGTTTCCAAAATTTCCTCCTTGGGCAATGGTAGATAAATATCAACAATCTTTATTTTTTTTTAAGGCTTAATTCACTTTATTTTTCTTGTATAAAAACCCTACCTAACAAATTCTTACTTTGTATTCCCCTTTTCCAAACTCCAAGATGACTACTCCCCATTTGTTAACACAAACTTTTTTCAAACAATTTACTATATAACTGACAGGATTTCTAATCTTTCCAAGATAGGGTGAGTTCAATTCTAAAGGAGTTGGTCGAATGAATTGCTAAATAAAATATAAAACATATCCTAGCAGTGAAGGGAGACCTGTCAATTGTGGTTATTTTTATAACTTAGTTTAAATATGGATCCATAGATTATTTATGGCTGTCATGGGTGTTGGAAGATCACCCAATGCCATCCCTGTTTTCATTTGAAAAACTAAAACTAAAGCCCTGTAAGGTGAAATGATTTCAAATCACTTGACTAGGCCGAGAAAGGATTAGATCTCTAGTTTTTAACTGATTCATCTCGTTCATTATACTTCACAATTGGACACAGGTGATCACATTAAAGTACCAGTCACTCGCGAACAGGCAGAAATACCTGGCGACCCCGCTTTAAAAAAAAAAATTTTTTTTTTAGACTAGTCAAATGCAGTAGCGAGAAGGGGTAAAGTAGTAGAATAAGGAGTTCAATCTGTAACTGTGTACAGTCAAGTGAGATAACTAACTCACTACCTTCAGAAAAGCCGGCGACCCCGCTTTTTAAAAACACTTGTAAGTCACTCAATTCCTTAAATTCTGTCCTCCAAACAGATGTTGCAGCTTTCCACACTAACAAGAAAGAAGAGCATTAGAAAATAGTACCGATATGTAATACTTATTTGTGGAGATCAGTGAGTACCTAATGAACTGACCTCCACCAGTCCTGCCTCAGGTCGTTAAGGGTAACAATTCAGTATGTCGGCCTCGTTTTGAGGCCCGTCCAAGGCGCCTATGATTCACACATGTCGGTGCTGCAGGGATTTCCAGTACGTGCCCTCTCAGGTGGGCGCCACAGTCACACACCGGTCCCTGGCATTTGGAAACGGGAGAGGTGATCCGAGGGGCCCAGAGGGCTTTCTTGCAACCTTAAATTACAAGAAAGGAAAGTGTGGTTTTATTTTAAGCACCAGAATGGAATGAATTCGGAAATGGAGACCTAAAGGGCTGCGTGGGGGAGGGGAATAGGCGAGAGAAGAAAGGGAAAGGCCTTTCTCTCCGGTGACGCGCGGTCACGAGGCGTTTTCCCGACGTGGTCGCTCACCATTGGTCGAGCCCGAGATGGCGACGCGTCAGCCACCCCGGCGAGGAACGGCGGCAAGGGCGGTGCTGCACAGGAAGTTGGCGAGACGCGCGCGCTCCCGCAGCCTGCCGCGCCTCCGCTCTCCGCCCGCCAACCTGCTCGTCCAGTCCCTCTTCGCGCCCGCTGGGCCCCGCCCCTTTCCCAGCTCGCCCCTCCCCCACCACGCCGGCGGCGCGCGGAAAGCGCGTCACGTGACGGCTGGCCCCGCCTCTTCCTCTCGGTCCCATATTGAACTCGAGTTGGAAGAGGCGAGTCCGGTCTCAAAATGGAGGTAAAACCGCCGCCCGGTCGCCCCCAGCCCGACTCCGGCCGTCGCCGCCGCCGCCGGGGGGAGGAGGTATTAGGGGGAGAGCGGGGGGTTGATGGGCAGTGGCCGGCGTGGGGGGCCTGGCTCGGTGGGAGCGGGGAGGCCGGGTGGACTGGGTTGGCCGTCCCGCGCTCTGCGTTCAGACGGGCGGTGGGGGGGAGGGGGAGCGGGCCTCGGAGGCCTCCTCGGGGTTCCTCGCCCGTCTCGCCTTCACTTTCGGCTGCCCAGGCGGCCCCTTGGAGGCGCGGCGTGGCTGGGAAGGCTTCGAGAGGGGAGCTGGCTCGCCGGTTGCGCGGCCTCAGAAGCGAGGCCGAGGGCGGCATGGCGGGCCTCGGCGGGAGCGGTTGGGAGGAGGCGGTGGGGGAGGGGAGGGGACGAGCAGGCACATCCGGGCGAGCGAGCAGGCGGGCGGCGGCCACATTGACACTGATCCGCTGCCGCGTTACGAAATGGCGCATTGGCCCGCAATGGCCGCCGCCTCGCTCCGCCGCCGGGAGAGAGCCTGGGATTGGAGGGAAGAGGGAGCAGGCGGCCCGGCAGAAAATGCTGCAAATGGCCTCGAAGCCCGGGGCGTTGAAGTTCTGCCGGCGGGTTTCTAGGCCTTTACAGATCTTTTCAGCGACGAGAATTCATTAATTCTCTGGCCTGTTCTTTTTTCCTCAGCATCCAGTTGGAAATACGAGATTTCTCAAAAGTTTGCTGCTTTAAAATACTTTCTAATCTGTTATTCTTGCTAAAGTACTTAGAATTATACTTCTCAAATCGTCATGTGGGTGAGGTACTTAGTATTTCAGAATTTGAGTGTAGATGTTAAGTAGGAACTTACATTTTTTTGATCTTTTTTCCCACTCTTTGGGTCGGCTGTGGTTGTAGTTTCCTGGATTTTTGCTTTAGAGGACTGCAACCACAGTTACTTTGTGGGGTTGTCAATCAAATGCCTTTATCCAGTACTTGAAAGGATGGAACTAAGTGAATTAATGCTTTAGGCTATTAATCATTTAACATTTTTTTCTAGCAAGTGACAGTCTCTTCACTTTAAATGCCTTAACATCTCTACTTCTAGAAGACACAGGAAGACAGTAGAATGTAAATGTGAGCCCCTTTATCTAAGGACTTTGGATGAGTCAAATCTTAATGCATGCATTAAATGACAGTTCATGTAATTTGTTAAAAAGCTTTTGACTAAAGTATAAATTTCAGGTCACATCTTAATTTTTTTTAAAAAAATCTCTATTTCTGTTTTATTGTGCTCTGTTCTTTTCTGGTCAGGCAGTATGTGCTATACCTAATGTAGGTCCTACTTGTCAAATTGTAACTCTAAAATTGTGTTGGTTTTGTAGCACGTAGCAAACATTGGTTACAGAAGGCTAATAATAAGTGGTGGACTTTTTTTCTTTTTGGGATGGGGAAGGATGCTTTAGCTCAAGACTATTTTAACGATTTGCTTGAAACCGGTAACTTTCTCTGAATTTGCCAGTTGAAACTTTTAAGTTCTATTTCATCACAGTTTTGTGATTTTAAAATTAAACACTTGGGATGTAGAATGAGAAGACTTGAAATGGCATGGATGGAACATTGCTTCTCCAACACATTAGCAACTTCTAAAATAGTCTAAACTTTTAGTTGCAGCTTAAAAATGAAGGGATTTTTGATTACGGAGTTGTCTTGTATTTCAGTGTAGCTGATGTGAGGTTGGCATTTGAGAGGCTGGTTATAGGTTTCCTTGGCACCATTTAGTTCCTTTAATGTAACAGTCCATATGCCTAGTCAAATTTTTAACTGGACAACGTGTTAATGTTACAGGAATTTGATGTTGATTTTATTCTTTGTAATAGGTTGAGGTTTGTGGGTCTTTCTTAGAGATTCATCCACTATAAGAAATAATTAAAATGTATTGGATCTTTTTCTCAGGGCCATGATCCAAAGGAACCAGAGCAGTTGAGAAAACTGTTTATTGGTGGCCTGAGCTTTGAAACTACAGATGATAGTTTAAGAGAACATTTTGAGAAATGGGGCACACTCACAGATTGTGTGGTAAGTTACTAAGGGAACAAAAAATTGCCTAGGAAGGGCCTGTAGAGGACCTGTGGAAGTGTTTCAGTGCTTTAAAATTTTTATCTTGTAGGTAATGAGAGACCCCCAAACGAAACGTTCTAGGGGCTTTGGTTTTGTGACTTACTCTTGTGTCGAAGAGGTGGATGCAGCAATGTGTGCTCGACCACACAAGGTTGATGGGCGTGTTGTGGAACCAAAGAGAGCTGTTTCTAGAGAGGTATTTTGATTATATGTTTTGTAATATGTGAAACTGTTGTGAAAGTTTGGGGGGATTTTTTTTGAGTCTTAATGTATTTTATTTCCAGGATTCTGTAAAGCCTGGTGCCCATCTAACAGTGAAGAAAATTTTTGTTGGTGGTATTAAAGAAGATACAGAAGAATATAATTTGAGAGACTACTTTGAAAAGTATGGCAAGATTGAAACCATAGAAGTTATGGAAGACAGGCAGAGTGGAAAAAAGAGAGGATTTGCTTTTGTAACTTTTGATGATCATGATACTGTTGATAAAATTGTTGGTAAGTAGCAATCATGAATGAGAAGGCAGAGATGGCTCTCTGTTTTCATCGAAATTTGCTTAATTGCTTGTAATTTTGTATTGTGCCTAATAGAATGTAAAGTGTATAGTTATTTTCATAAAGTGTCTACACCTGTGTAACAAGCATTCAGCTCAAGGAATAAACATCCCAGAACACTCACTCATCCCCACTCACGGTCACTACCTTGGTAACATTTTAAAGAGTTACATAATGACAAAGGATTTCATTTATATGTGCTTTTGCAAACATAAAATAACTTTTTGTTTGTTTGTTTGATTAAAAAAATTTAGTTCAGAAATACCACACTATTAATGGGCATAATTGTGAAGTGAAAAAGGCCCTTTCTAAACAAGAAATGCAGTCTGCTGGATCGCAAAGAGGTGAGTAAGACCATACACATATACACAATAGATGTGAGTAGTGTTTGTAAAGGTCTTTAAAATCTTCCTTGCCTGTCTTAAAGGTCGGGGAGGTGGATCTGGCAACTTTATGGGTCGTGGAGGAAACTTTGGAGGTGGTGGAGGTAATTTTGGCCGTGGTGGAAACTTTGGTGGAAGAGGTAGGATGTTTATCTTATTTCTAAGTACGTGAGTACCTAAAATTTAATTATAAGTTGAGTATATAATTTTAATTCATATCTCCTCCTCAGGAGGCTATGGTGGTGGAGGTGGTGGCAGCAGAGGTAGTTATGGAGGAGGTGATGGTGGATACAATGGATTTGGAGGTGATGGTAGGTGGTTTTTATTTTAATTGATGTTGGCTATTGTGACTGTTTCGTTACCTTATTGAAAATTAAGTATTTGTTATAGTTTTCTAATTTTAGTCAAAGCTTGAATGGCTCGATGGTTAAAGTATACTTCCAAACTAGTACCATAGACAAGTAGGCTTTTTCTCCCCTGAAGATTGAACATTAGCTAATCCTTTTCGGTCAGTAAAGTTAGTTGGACTAGCAGTTGAGCTAGAATTAAGTCTGAGACTTTCTAGCAAATTTTTAATAAAAACAATGATTTTTTTTTCTTTTGATATTGAGATGTTTAAGCATTTATCTTAATTCTGACTAGCCCAGATTGTTGCTGTTAGGTTAACCAGGTATTACCAGTTTCAAAGTATTAAAATTAACTCATTGGCTTATTTGCCACTGTCTTCTGTAATAAAAACCCAGAATTCAATAATTTGATCCTCTGTATATCTATGAATTTGTGTCCCCCCCCCCCCTTTTTAGGTGGCAACTATGGAGGTGGTCCTGGTTATAGTAGTAGAGGGGGCTATGGTGGTGGACCAGGATATGGAAACCAAGGTGGTGGATATGGCGGTGGTGGAGGAGGATATGATGGTTACAATGAAGGAGGAAATTTTGGAGGTGGTAAGCTTTCACTTGTTCTATTTAAATGTTAAGTAATTCAGTATTGCTGAGAATGTCTTTGTAGATGTTTGAAAAAGTGTTAAAAAGTTAGCATTTGATGAAATTTTATCTTCTAAAATACTCAAGTGGCAGGTAATCAAACTGAATTTTTTTGGCTTTATTGGCTTCTTAGTAAATTGATAAAAATGTACTCAAGTATTTATTATGCATAGTTAAAGTGGGCATTATCCAGTATACATATAAAGGATCAGTAATGTATTTATCGCCAGAATTTTACTTAACTCTTAAGGACCCCCCCCTCCCCACCCCCGCCTTTTCTTTTTTGAGGCAGTGTCTTGCTCTGTTGTCTGGGCTAGAGTGTGGTGGAGTGATCGTATCTAACGTGCAACCTCAAACTCCTAGGCTCAGGAGATCCTTCTCTGTTGGGATTTTTTTGGTTTTCGGTTTATGTGGTTTTTGAGACAGTGTCTCAACTCTGTCACCCAGGGTGCAGTGGTGTCATCATAGCTCACTGTAACCTTAAACTGCTTACGAAGTGATCCTCTTGCCTCAGCCTCCCAGAAAGTAGCTGGGACTGCAGACACAAGTTATCACATCTGGCTAATTTTTTCGATGTTTTGAATGTTATACTGCATCAGAATCATAGTGAAACACTGACAATTTTGATGGTGTTGATGGTAGGAAGGAAGGAGCATGTGCACAGGGCATAGCATCTAAATAGACAATATTCTGACATGCTCTTCTGGTCATTGTCTTTTTCTTTTGTTTTTTCCTCTCTACCTATGCCTTAGGTCTGCTAGGGGGCATCTGGGTTAATGATGGGGAAGGAGTTTGGTAGCTATAAAATCTTTTTTTCAAAGGTTTGCATGTGAGTGTGGTAGAGCATGCTACTATGATTGTCCAAAGATGATAGTTAACATACGTTAAAAGGGGAAAATGATTATTGTATAGGTAAACCACAAAACCTTTGTGATTTCAGGTAACTATGGTGGTGGTGGGAACTATAATGATTTTGGAAATTATAGTGGACAACAGCAATCAAATTATGGACCCATGAAAGGGGGCAGTTTTGGTGGAAGAAGCTCGGGCAGTCCATATGGTGGTAAATAATTTTTTTTAATTGAAATTCTTTAGAGCCTTTTAACTTAAAAATTACTGTATACTTCTTTAAAAAAATATTGTGTATATTTTTAGGTGGTTATGGATCTGGTGGTGGAAGTGGTGGATATGGTAGCAGAAGGTTCTAAAAACAGCAGAAAAAAGGGTAGGTATCTTTAAATTTTTATCATGATGATAAAAAATATGTGGAAATGTTCACTGAGTGTAATAATTCTTTTATCCTGTATTATTCAACAGGCTACAGTTCTTAGCAGGAGAGAGAGCGAGGAGTTGTCAGGAAAGCTGCAGGTTACTTTGAGACAGTCGTCCCAAATGCATTAGAGGAACTGTAAAAATCTGCCACAGAAGGAACGATGATCCATAGTCAGAAAAGTTACTGCAGCTTAAACAGGAAACCCTTCTTGTTCAGGACTGTCATAGCCACAGTTTGCAAAAAGTGCAGCTATTGATTAATGCAATGTAGTGTCAATTAGATGTACATTCCTGAGGTCTTTTATCTGTTGTAGCTTTGTCTTTTTCTTTTTCTTTTCATTACATCAGGTATATTGCCCTGTAAATTGTGGTAGTGGTACCAGGAATAAAAAATTAAGGAATTTTTAACTTTTCAATATTTGTGTAGTTCAGTTTTTCTACATTTTAGTACAGAAACTTTAACAAAATGCAGTTTCAAAGGTGTTTCCTTGTGAGTTAACAAGTAAAGAAGATCATTGTTAATTACTATTTTGTATGAATTTTGCTAAAGTTAACTGTAAAGAAACACCTGCTGACTTGCAATTTAAGGGGAATCTATTCTCCCCATTTCCAAACCATGATATGAATGGGCGCTGACATGTGGAGAGAATAGATATTTGTATGTTTGCAATGTGTGTTTTAGATAAATAGGAATTGGGTATTTAAATTAGCACATTTGTGAATTTAATAGCATTAAGATTACCATCCAATGAAAATCTCAAAATTCCTATTTGGTTTTTGTGCATTTTCTTCCAAAATGTAATCATATGATTTAAGTGTGTTAGAATTGCTGAGTCCTAGCTGTGTTTAGAACATCTTCATTCTACCTTTACCTTGGTCACATTTGAACTGCTGCCATAGTTTTTGGGTATAAAGAATGTCTACTGCCCACTATTTAAATTCTGGGAAGGAGTAGTGGATGCTTTCCCTCTTCTTCCTACTTTAAAGACCATTCTTAAGAACTTTTCGAAATAGAGGACCACTAAGCCTGCTATATCTGAGGAAATTAGTGGGTACCTTTTTTTTTCCTTTTTAAAAGCACAAGAGGCCCATAGTATCTTACTTTCCTTGGTTTAATTTTTTTTTTCCTACACACACTTTCAGAGCAAGAGAATAAAAATCATGCATTATTAAGCCCCTAACTGGCTGGCATGCTTTCTGGTTTGTACCCTATACATTTTGCTGGAGGAAACCAAGAACAGTCTAGGTATAATTGTTCAAAATAATTTACTGCAGCAGAAATGTAGCATAGTTGCTTAGTACAAGCTTCTCACTTCATAAAGACCTGCATTCAAACTTGGGTGATCTGAGTTCCTAAATTCCCAAAGAACGCATTGTTATTTCTTGTGTATATTTCAGCCTAAATCATGTTGTTGTGAGTTATCAATTTGTTTGGAAGGCCCTGGTTGAGAAAAGTTTTAGATAATAAGGTCATATATATATATATATAAATATAAACCAATGTCTACTGTTTTGCGCCAGCTAGTGCTTACAGTTTCATTCGAGCCCTAAGTATGTGCCCTGCTGTTATTGTTTCTTTGGCAGTTGAACGTTGAATTCGAGATTCTTATTTTTGTTTTAAGAAGTACTAAGCAAAACAAGCAATAAAAAGGGGAATGGGGCGTGCTAGTGTTTGAATATGCTCTCTTGTTGCTCTAATTCTGTGCCTCTGTGCATTATTAATATTTGGATGCATGCAATGCCAGCATGGAAATTGGTCTTCACACATACTGCAGTTTTCCAGAAACACTCACAAACCAATAAATGTAACAGACATTCCATTTGTTAATGGGCATATATGTGAATAAGCAGTGTAGAAAATAGGCTAATATTAGAAAATGGTTAAGTACTTAAAACAACTTCAAGTGTGGTTATATAAATGGACACTGTCAATGTTCATAACTTAAACCTGGGTACCTGGTCAAAATAATGCTTGGGGAAACATTTTATTAAAATTAAGCTAAATTGTCTCAAGTTCTTTTATTCTTATAATAAAGGTTGAAGGAATGGGGGAGATTAACATTTCCTGTTTTTATGTTTGTGAAATTGTTTGATACAACCTTGACAGTATCCTTTAAGTGGCATATGAGGTTAATTGTATTGTTAACCAACTTTCTGTGTTCTGGAACTAGTTTAATAGTAAAAACATTTTCAGTAGGTTGATGTTTGCAACCTATAAGCAGGTGAAATCTGTGTATGTGACCTGTTTATAAGTTGTATTAGTTTAGCTCTTGTGAACAATGTGGAAAAGTAAGCCATGAGGAGAGCGATATAACCAGCTTTAAAGGACCTAAGATGTGCTTTTTAAGCACAGTGTGGATCAAAGGAAACTCACTAAGACAGGACTTCAGCAGCCTTTTGAGTATGGACAAGTCAGCATAAATAAAGAATGACAAGGCAGCAGCAAGAGCTTCAACTACAGAGAAGTGAAGGCATAAGATACTATGATGATAGTGAGCAACTTTCCAAAAGCTAGTTAAATCTGCTTATTACAACTGAAATATCGAAGAAAGTCTAGCAGGAAGGAGCTCTTCGCCTTTTGGAACATCAATGAGAGATAGTTGCCACAGTCACTAGGTCTAGCATTTAGACCTGCAAGGAAGGGCAATAAGCATTAGGTAAGGCTTGAATTTGAATTTTTTCACTAATTAAAGAGTAATTTTTTGTAAAGCAAGGTAAGAGTAATCTTTTTGATTTGCAGGTTGAATGAGAACCCTACTTGCCTAAATGAGGAATGTCTTTCCTACCATCTTAAATACGAAGGTTTCTGGCTGGGTAAGGTTTGTAGTTCACAGTAAAACCTGATGACACCATTTGTTTCCCTACAAGTCTATATTACATATTTTAAAACTTTGTCCCTCTCTAGTAGGTACATTGGCAAAAAATCTTCAGATGAAAACTATCTTGGTACCACGTCCAACACATTTTAAACCTAAGTTTTAAGAATTCCCCTGCAATAGCCAGGAGTGTTCATCTTGAGTCAGATGTGGCCCCTTCATGTGTACAATTCTTGTTAGTTACCTTCAGAATGAAGTCAATTTTTGGTAAGAGAAAGTAGCCTCAGCTTTTTTGAAAACAGTTTTCGTAATAAGCATGATTTGTAACAGACTCATTAAGTTGCCAGTTCTAGCAACTAGGAATGACGCCTTCAAATGAATTTCAGAATTATCAAGTGATAAAGATAATAAAAATGGTCTTCATTCAAGTGGCCTCATATAAAAGTATACTTGCATATAAATTCAGGGAATTAGTTGGACAAATAGGATAAATTTTGTTTTGGTTACTGTTGACAAGAAGCACTGAGGGCCTGATTATGTTAGCGCTCCTTTTTTAAAAAGACACCTTTTCCCAAAGAATACTCAACTATTCAGATTAGTTGGCTGATTATTTTCAAGGGCTGTTTTTGCTGTCCTAAAAGGGCTTATTAAAGATTGAGGTTAATGTTGATTTACTTTTTAAAAAATACACTTCAGGGGATAGTCAAAATATAAGCTAGTTTCTAAATTACAAATATGTCAATTTCTACGTGAACAGGAGTAGTCAGTTTGCCAGACTTTATTCTCAGAAAATGACTGGTTGGCTTTCTGTCTAAATCAGGACTGAATTTCTACACATCATCATAGAGTGAAGTGTTGAATAATGTAACAGCCTTTTAATGATATATTTCCTTGGCAGCATGGTTTTTAGTAAAGCAAATTTCCTGAGATAGGAAACATTTTTCTTTCTTTTTCTAAAGGCATTGTTCTTTCCAGTCTTTCTAATTTTTTTATGAAATAAAATTATTTTACTTAAATGTAGTTTTATTGTCATTTCTGAAAAATACAATGTTCTCTTAAGTTTGTAGCACCAGTAAGCAAAGTAAGGAAATTGTTATGTAAGTGGTCAATGCTTGAGGCAGACTTTTTAAACTGATGTTAAACCGATTTGTAGGTTACTGCTTCTAATAACTACATTTCTAAAACTAAATTTTCACACATGTCCTAAAGAATATGTGGTAATAAAGTCCATTTGTTAAGAAAATAATCAAAATAGGCTTGGTTTCAATAGTTCCGGTATATATTAGTCACAATTTCAAACATGTCTGACAATGACAGTATCACTTGGAGTTCCAGTAATAAATGTCACAAAGTAGTGAATAAGCATGCTAATGTGCAGGGGGTAATACAAGGTTTGTTAGCCTACCTAAATATTTAAAATAACTTTTAAAACTTCGTCTGTTTTATCTGGTTTTTAAGACTTCAGAGGTGGTCTGTAATGGGTTCAAATGTTTCATTTGTAGTATAATGAAATGTTTACAGAAAGATAACTTTTTCATTAAAATATTTTTAGAAATGTGTGTGTTGTTTTGTCACTTCACAATGTTCATGTGACTTACGCTATCAGTGGATATTTCAGCCTACTTTAGTAAGTAATAAAACATCAGGAAACTTGGAATGAGCCTTTATCAGTTATTTAAAATTGTGGATTTTATTAAATAGAAAACAAAAAACAGCCATGGGAAATACGTGTGGAAGAAAATATCTTAAAAAGTTTATTGCCATTTACAGTTTAAAAGGACTTGGGTCTTGAAGGGCAAAATATTTGGGTGATGTATATGAGGAAGCTGTGAACTTTGAGGAAGAAAAGAACAGGATAATCAGGCAATTGAATTAGTGAAGACAGCTGCGAGAAGTGAAGTGGAATTCCAGATTGAAGTGTCTAGAGAGGCAGTGGACTAATTGAACATTGTATAGTGAGGGCGAGTTGGGGAAAAGCTTACATGAAATTAAGTTGTCCTAAAACTACACTTCAACCCAAATAGAATGGTTGTGATAAATGTCATCTGTTCAGCTTGATAAACTTGTGGTGTAGGTCTTTGATAATTTAAATGTATTTTCTTCAATAAAATTATTTTTGTGGTACATTTGGATTTCTAGCTTTAATATTTTTCAAGTGAAATGCTTCAAGTTGAAGCAGGTGAGAATTCTTCGCTATCTGTTACAAGATTGCAACACATTTTTTGATTCAAGCACTGGCTTTTGAACTCCTGGCCTCAAATACTTTAGCCTCCCAAAGTGGTGGGATTACACGTGTGAGCCACTACACCTGGCCCTCAAACACTGGTTTTCATAGTATTATGTTGTAGTTTCATATTCTGTGCAGTTAAGTAATCTTAAAGAATTGCCTTGTAATTTAATAGTTGGGTCCTGAAATAATTCAGGATGAGTGGACTTTGTTTCCAACAAAATAAGTAGATTTTCTAAATATACATTGAAAATACATTGTTAAAGACTAAAATATTCAGGAAATGAGGTAAAGTTTGAATTTTCGTGTACCTATTGTAGACATTAAATTTTCTGAAGACTTGTTCACTTTTGTAAAAGTGGGATTCTGTTATGTATTGGGTTGGTTTACCTTTGAATTGAATGTGCTATCAGGAGTAGGTTGGTTAATGAAAGAAAAAATAAAAAAATGAGAATTGAATGTGCAATGCTAAGGTTTTGGGCAAGTAGGGTAGTAATAGGTAAGCCATTTTTGCTTATGTTTTCAAAGGCCTCAATGTCAGGTAATGGCAAGGGTGCACGTTGAACTGTATATTCATGTGGTAGAGGTTAAATGGATAGTTGCAAAAGCTAGCTAGGAAGTAAGAATTTACCCATACTATTCAACTTCTAGAATTTATTAGTAAAAAGAAATAGTAAATGTGGATGAGTAATGTTATGCATGAGGGTGTTGACAGCTTTTAACTTCAAATATATGAAACAGTTAAATATTTCACTACATCTGTATACAGGTATTGCATAGTTACTTTAATACTTAAAGGGCTTGTAATATAGATAGAAAAGAATTCTGTCAAGTGTTAAGCTATGTCTGGAGGTTAAAGTACTAGGCAGTTTTTTAATGCATTGTATTACTGTGTATTCTGTCAGCAAATGCTGAGAAAACCTACATCCTTTAAAACATTCATAGAAGAATTCTGATGGATTCTTAAGAGTTAACCTCAGCTGTCTCTTAGGTTCTCATTTAATACGTACTAAAAGAAAATGTAATTAGGTTTTTGTTGGTTGATTAGGTTTGGTTGATTCTTATATACCAGGTTTTGCCTGTCAGAAACTTAAATACAGAACTTAGTTTTGTGAGCTTGGACAAGATACTTGGTTAACTTTAATGTCATTGGTAATGCCAGCAGACCCCCTTAAAATGTTAGTGATTTTATGTGCATGAAATAGGTAGAATTACTTAAATATTACATGAAAAGAGTTATCAGAATAAGTTTGTGACTTAAAACATTGAGATCTAGTTACTGACTTCTAACTTTGAAGTTGTGATGCATAAACAATAGTTTGACATTTGCAACAGTGGTCTAATTTGTGCTTTAAACTAGATCATAAGCACTGAATATTGTAGTTTGCTTCCTAGAATATTGAAGGAAGTGTTAAATTTCATTAAGTGTTACTGAAAAAGAGGTAACTTCATCTCTGTCAGAATTCTCAGATCTAAATTCTACCTAAGTTAAGAACTCCTGTTTATAATCTAATTTCTTTTTTGTAAAGTGGGTATAGCACCCCTCCCTCAATCTAGAAATTAAATTCAGTAATGGCCTTAAAGAGCTTAACATAGTACCTGTGTCTCCTGGTCCCTAAAGATAGTATTTTTGGTAATGTCATGGATACTGTCTTAAGGATATACTGAATCATACCTATAATTTTAATGGGTGATAAGAAAGGAAGTGATGTCAGTGTTGAATGTTTTTTTCCCCACATAGAGTTGAGATATTATAGTCTTGAAATTTTTTTTTTTTTTTAAGTTTTCAAATAGTAATAGCTTCAGCTGAAACTGGCCTGATAACTGTCTTCAAAATGGGAATGAGAATTACTGTGCATATATTCTCAGGCTTCATCACAAATTTTGGAAAGGCAATTACATTGAGCAGACCCTCTTCCTTCAAAAACAAGCTTGAGAAATCTTGGCAAGAAAATAGGTTTTTTTATAACAATTCATGCAATTAAGATTTCTAATAGTGTTTGACATTAATACTTCAATGTAAAAGGCATATGTACACAATTTTAAACTACAGAATTAAACTCAGAAACAGTTCAAGTAAGGTTTAACAGTTGGGTAGCCAAATTTAATCTGAGGACAGTCAGTTAAAAGGTTCTTAGTTCAAATACATATTGAGAAATGAAAACATGGTTTTATTTTTTTGTCATGGGTAAGTTAGGATTTGTTATATTTGAAATTGTAAATTTATAATTCTGCATAATGCAATATGCTTAGTAGTTCAGTGGAGTATTTTTAGGTACTGTAAGGTTCCATGATCAGTTATGTATGAATTGGGCAAAATATTTTGAAGTTTGACTAACTCAGAAGAATGCAGATAAAATCTGTTCTTGTCTGCCCAGCAATGCTCTTCCCGCTTCTAAGTACTAGCCGATTCCATGTGTTCCATGTGGGGATGCTGCTGAGCTTGCTGTGAACTCTCACTTTAAGACCTGGGAATGTTTTGAGATTGGAAAAGCGATGCCTTCTGCCAGGATCCTCCATCACTACCACCACCACTGGAAGAATTTCCTGGATAGCATGAGAAAAATACTTGGGACACAAAATCTTCACAGTTGAATCCCTGAATCCATTAGACCTTGGAGTTATTTTCAACCCTGAGATTTCCAGTCATCTTGAGTCAAAATCGCTTAAGCTAATACAACTGGTTTCTTCTCACTTGTAACTAAAAAGCATCCTAATGCAAGGCTAAAAAAATTTACAAAACATTCAGTCATTTAGAGTGTTTACTATGAGCTAGGCAGTGCTTTTCTGTGCAGTGACCTCAGTGCTAGTATGCTTTACAGATAAGGAAATATGCCTAAAAGTGCTTGGGTTAGTTGCTAGAGGCCGTTCTAGGAATTGGCAGCAGCAAGCCCAGGCAGGCTAGTTCCAGGGCCAGTGGACCACTATGCTACATTGCTCCTAATGGACGGATGTGACTCTTAAGTGAATAATTCACATGCGGTGCTTATTCTAAACACACTTGAACACTCAGGTGAATACCCATCATTTCCCCACTTTAAAAAGGCAAAGCAAAACATGAACAAATGACAGCTGCTTAGATGAGTATTATGAACTAATAACTGAATGGTTTATTGGGAAACATGCAGATTTTAAAAAAATTTTGAGGGCCTTGTTTTTATACCCTCAATTTACATATCTGATAGATCTCACAGTATGTCCAAAAGAACCTCCCTCGTGGATCCAGTCTTCACTGTCCCTGCCTGGGCAACTCAATTCTTAAAGATGTTCAATACCTTGATTCTCACATCCATTGTAAGTCCTTTTAGTTCTACCTTTGAAACATGCACAATCCAATGCCTCTTACCTCTGCTATCACCCTAGACAAGCCATCATAATGCATGAGCTTCCCAATTGGTCTCCCTGTTCCCATCTTTTCCCTCTAGACTATTCTCAACACACAAATCAGAGGGAACTTTAAGGTGTATCTCTGAGGCATTTTATAACAAGCTGGTGCTCATACATATTTAAAGTTCATACATGTATTTTTTAGCTTGACCTAGTAAATCATTAACTTCAGTGATTTTTTTTTTTTTTTTTTTTTTTTTACTGCTATATATTCTTTTGTCTGGGTGACTTAAGACTGTAATTTCTCAATGGGCATCTCGTTTTTGTTTTATTGGCAATAGGGCAGTATTAATGCTTCCAGTTTTGTCATTTTGGGTTCAAACTCATCTCTGTGATAGCCACCACGGAAGGCAGATTTTGGTCGGATTTGAAAAACTTTTACTTAAGGCTCCATGTGTGGCTTGCAAAACGACAGCCTGCAAATCCTGCAACAGAAACGGCCAGTCCAACTGCTACCACTGTACTGGCCATGACTCAGGTTCAGCTCCCCATTCCCCTGATGGGAGGGCAGTTCAGCCACTGGCCTTTACCAGCAAGTGCCGCAGTAACTGCCAGCAGGCACAGACAGTAGAGGGACCTTTTAAATCAGTTGGGTGCCACTCTTCTTAACAGCACCAGTAGCTTCCCACTTCACTTAATTTAAGCTTGTAAGGCTCTGTGCCATGCCCCAAACCCTATCCTTCCTGACTTACTCTTCCCCCCTCTTTCTTCAGCCACATTTTTTTTCTTAAACATGCCTTAGCTTTGGATTTGCTGCGGCCTGTCTGCAGTGCTCTTAACTATGAAGATGGCTTGCATACTTTCAAATGTTGCCACCTCAATAAGCCTCTTCCTATTTGTAATCTTAAATTGTGATGCTTTTTACTGATCTGCCCAGTCCTTTTCCTTCTAAGGATGTAGTATGCTTGCTATCTCTTCATTAGAATACAAGTTCTAGGAGGACAGGCATACTGGGTTTTGTCCTTTGTACTTCAAACAATGCCTAGTGTATAGTAGGCAATGTATCTGTTGACTTGAGTAAACAAATCAATGTTTTCATGTCAGTGTATAACATTTTCTTGAGTTAAGAGGTACCTGCTGTTGAAGAGATAAAATATCTTCTTGATATACTTTATTTCTCTATAACTCTGGACCAGAAATTTAATATAAAATGCTTTTCATATTTTTGAAGAAAACATTCTGAAAATGCAAAACATCTAAACATGTTAAATTTTCTTTGGAAAATTACTATGCGAATAAACTCAAAGGAATCCCGAAGAAATAATTCAACAGTCATGATATTCCTTTATTAGTACCAGTTCTTGAAATTGCTTTTTTTGCCAGAGCTAAACAATTTAATATAAAAAAAGTCATTTTTTGTTCATACAGTATTTATAAAAAAGTACATAGTGGTTAGTTTTGCAACAATTTGCTTTTAGCCAGATGTCATACCATCGTATAAATTCTATGAATGTAACAAATGAGATAAGAACAGTATAAATAAAAAGTTTTTGTCGTATTTACACTTATACAGAAACTAGCCCAAATGGTGTCCTAAGAAATTAAGTTTACAGTTAAAGTGAAACTACTGATTCAACATACTGATAGTTTAATGCTTTTTAAAGTTTCATATTATTTTCTATACTAGTTTTGGCTATAATTTTGCATAGAATTATTTATAAAATATGGTATTTCTGCATTTCACATCACAGTAGGAGCTTTTAGTATAACAGCACAAAAGAACACTAGCTCAGAAAAGGTCAAATCCTCCCAAATCTAGTTTTTCTTAACATCTGGCTTCTTACTTTTGGGGACAAGGAATACATTGCCATCTCTTGTTTGCTGCAGGGAATATTCACTAGGAGAGTAAGGTTTCCCATCTTCATCACGTAGCATGCTAAAGACTTCAAGATATAAGGTGGTGAGTTGTTTTTTCAGTAGATGAAGGCTTTTGTCATTTTCTCCTTTTTCTTTGAGCAGTTTTTCTTTCTCATCTTTTAAATGATCTAAATCTTGCTCTAGTTCTACTATATTTTCCAGTTTTCTTTTTCTGCAATTCTGAGCAGCCACTTTATTCTTACCCCTCCTACGTATATCTCGAATTAATGCTAGTTGAGCTTCATTGCAGTGCTCTTTGGACATCATTTCATTGAAGTCATCAACAGGGAGGTTAATGATTTTTTCTACAGAGAATGGGATATGGAGAGCTTTTGCTCTAAGCTCATCTCTTGTGAGATGAGCCTCCAAGCGGCTTGAATGTTTATCTTTTGTGAATGGGGTTTTCCGATGACCAGGGCTTACAGGCAATTCTTTCTTTGGTGTGTTTTCACACTGGGCATCATGCACTGGAGCACTGTGGCCCCAGGATGGTGACAGGGTTTGCACTGTATCCCCAGACGAATGTACTGGCTGTGTTTCAGGACCATTCTGCTTGACACTTCCAGGGGCACTATCTAGTTCTTCTACTTCAGAATCGCTGAAGCTAAGCGGTGTATCTCCAGAGATGGATGATTCCACTGAGTGTTCTGGTGATGCCATGCTGGGACTTTTATTCAGTGAAATGCCAGAGTCAGAATCATTGAATTCTGCTGTACTTTCAGGGTGGTTTTGGTTGAAAGCTTTACAAAGTGATAGATCAGAAACATCAATGGGCCCACTTAGAAGTTCAGAGAGTGAATGGCTTAAAGTAGCAGATGAGGGCATGCCGTTGCTGATATTGGGCTCTGCTATGAAAGCAGAATAAAATTCATCACCAAAATCTGTGTTTACTGTGGCATTTGAATTTAATGAGTTCACTGTCAACTGGCTGGGATCTTCTGTGGAAAGGATACTGCTGAAGGAATCCTCAAAATCATTAAGAAAATGTGGACTGCAGTTACCTACTTCTTTTTCCAGTGAGGGGATAGATGAGTAAAAATGATAATTGTTGTCAATTTCTGTCAGTTTGGCTTCTGGACTTGGAACCATGGGAGTCTCAACCAGCTTGTCATTTTCAATATTAAGACACTGCATGGAAAAGAAGTTTATACTATATGAATCAAGTTTACATTTTTAATAGTTGATAATCCATCTCTGATGATAAATTTAGGAAAACTCTGCTTACCCCCATTCTCTCCATGCTTTTCTATAATTCAGAGATAATTAATTCCCGTTTCCAACAGATATTTATTTATTTTCAGAGTTCCTAGATCAAACTTTAGGTTTATAAAAAGTTCTATCCTCAAGATACCCAGCCCATTTAACTAGCATGGATGGCTCTCATTACTAATTTAAAAGCACCCTCCAATCCTTTCCATAAGTTGGTAGCATGTAAATAATAGATAATCAGAATGACTAATTCAAAAGGCACTAAATATAAAATAGCAACTTCAGTATTACAGTCGATCTTAGTTACCTGTAATTCTGGAATGGATAAGAGCTCCTCCCAAACTTGCTCAATGTCCTGCTGCATATTGTCTAAGTCAGTGGCTATCTGAGCAACAGATGTTTCAGATGACTGAGTCTGATTAGAAGCAATGAAGACTGGGCTTTCGATGTGGCCGGGAATATCAGGGACAAGTGACTGAAATGTAGCCGAAGAAACCTGAAATTGACAAGGCATTTATCTATATGAATCTGCTACCAACAGTGGATGAGTGAGCTCTAAGGCACCATCACACACTTGAAAGTGCAATCCAGCTGCAGTTCTATATTTCTCTGTTTATTGACCATTATGGCCCCGTTTGTACATAATGGAACAAATCTTTTTTTTCCAATGACTCTAAATGTACTCTTTATTGGCTTAACTGTTTTATTCTATGCATTTGAAGGTAAATAACTTCAAAATGACAACCTTTAGGATTTAATTTATATATCTAGTATAGTGCTTCAAATACAACAGATTTATTAAAATTGTTAACTGAACCAAGTCTTGCTCTTTACCCCCTCAAAATTTTAGATACCTATAATGAATTATTTCTTTCCGTGGTTATGCTGATCCATGTTTCTGGCTATGCAATAGTAAAGGGGTTTGATTTTGTATGAGGGGCCTTTTTTTTTTCAATTGTAAAGTTATCTACAGGCTAAGGTTTCCTTGACAAAATATTTCCTTGACAAAAAATTTCCTGTTTTTTTTTTTGAATTTTCTTTTAAATGGAGACACATTAAAGGGACTTATATAGGATATGTTTTGATGTAGTTTTGCTGTTAATCAAATGTTTTATACCTCATTGTCATCTACAAATGGGAATGTCTCTGCCAAAAGCTGCATGCAGTCATCAAAGTACAAAGCGTCTGGTTTGGGAATGTGGGCAACCTGGATAAAAGGGAAAGACATAAAGGAAGAAAAAAATTGTTAAATGTTCCATTGCCAAGCTAAAGACTCATTATTGATGTTTGTAAAATGTTTAAAATCTAGTTTCTCTTATTTCAGAAATGAATTTGGTGCACAGACTCAAACCAGACTGACTACCTGGGTTCAAATCTTAGCTCCCCTAATTTTTTTTGAGTGATCTAGGAATATTATTTAACCTTTGAGAGCTTCAACTGCTCATCTGTAGATAAAATGGGGATACGGGTACCTAATCCATAAAGTAGTTACATTGATTGAATCAGTCACTGTATGTTAAGTTTTCAAAATAGTGCCTGCCTGCCACCACAGTACCATAGTAATCCCTAGTACTAGTACTAGTTCCACTGCCACTACTTCTGTTACTGCTGTTTGATCCTTACAGGATGTTTCTGTAGTTTGCAAAGCTCTTTCATGTAATTTATGTCCTCCCAATCCTTACGATAACTCCAAGGTAAGTAGGTCAGGTATTGAACTCATCAGGAGGCTGAGGTTGAGAAGTAGACTTGACAACATAAGTAACCATACGCTTTTCCAAGAACTGAGCACTCTGTACCTGGGAATAGTTGGCAGATCCACTGGTTTCTGACTGGATGTGTTGGGCTGGCTGAATTGGAAGGAATTCACCTGTCTCTTCATCTAGTTGTAACTGAGCGAAAAAGGCTTTCTCTTGCTCCTTTTGGAGTTGTTCTTGTCTTTCTTTTTCAAGTTTTTTCTGTTTTTCCAGCTCGTACTCCTTCCGTCGCTGACTGAAATCAAATACTTCTCGACTTACCCCAAGATCTATATCCTGCCTCCAAAGTATGTCAATCAAATCCATGTCCTATGTTTAAAACAAAAAGGGAAGAAGAGAATCCATCGTTAAACTGGGTTTTTTTTTTTTGAGACAGTCTTACCCTGTTGCCCAGGCTAGAGTGCGGTGGGGGTCAACCTAGCTCACAGCAACCTCAAACTCCTGGGATGAAGCAATCCTTCTGCGTCAGCCTCCCGAGTAGCTGGGATTACAGGCATGCGCCACCATGCCCAGCTAATTTTTTCTATATATTTGTAGTTGTCCAACTAATTTCTTTCTATTTTTAGTAGAGACGGGGTCTCGCTCTTGCTCAGGCTGATCTCAAACTCCTGAGCTCAAATGATCCACCTGCCTCGGCCTCCCAGAGTGCTAGGATTACAGGCGTGAGCCACTGCGCCAGGCCTAAACTGGTTTTTAAATGGCAGATACCACATAAATTAATTCACTTTATGCCACGGTTTATGGTGGAGAGTGGGGAGATGACAAAATCTGAATGAGAAAACAGATCTAATGTTCTAGAAGAGCACAGTTAATTCCATTCAATGAATCTATTCATTAAGAACAACAAACAACCTACAAACACAGCCATCCATTCTAATCACTTACAACTTGATTAATGATCAGGTGATGGTAGAGGTCTCTAAAGGGCAAAGTTACAAATGCTGCACATTAATGTGTTTGAATTAAAAGAAATTCCACAGCTGTTTAATGGAATATAGAAATTAGAGCAAGCACTTCAAGCCAGTGCCCACCACCAGGCCTGGCTAATTTTTTAAAAAAATTTTTTGTAGAGATGGGTTCTCACTATATTGCCCAAGTTAGCTTTAAACTCCAGGCCTCCCTCC
>RJWJ010009603.1:0-49313 GCA_004363605.1 Indri indri | reverse complement strand
GAGTAGGGAATTGTGTGGGTTATTGACTTACGGTCTCTCTGCTCCAAATTCACCCTTTTTGCCTGTTCTGTGAAAACGGATCTGGGTCCTTTAAATATTTTTCCACTGAAGTTTTGCCAGTAGAGGGTACTGGTGAGACACTGCGGGAAGAGTTTTGCCTCCTGGATCTGATACCAGTGCCAGCTCAGTATTGTAGCACGAATGGCTGTCTCCTGCTTTACCCAGCTCCTGCCATGTTCACCAACTCTGCATGTTCAGCTCTGGAGTACGCAGTGGCTGGTAGCTTCCCCGGCATCCTCGTGGGTAGCTTTGCAGCAGAGTGTCTCTGGCTTCTGCCAGGCTTGCAGCTGGTAGCATTCAGCAGGCAGAAATTTCCCCCAGCACCTCTGCCTCTGGTGAGACACTTCCCCACGAGCAGGTTTCCCCAGCCCCTTAGAAGACACCCACTAGTGTCCTCTCTGCCACCCGGTGAGCCATAGCTGTGCCCTTTCTAACACAGTCGGCTCTCAGCTCTAGGAGTGGTGGCTTCTCTTTATATTTGCTATTCCTGTGTTCTTTAAAGTTCTTTTCCCTTCTGATTAGCTAGTCATTTGTGAATCTAATCCCCTTTTATAGCTAATACTTCTTTATATTAACCTTTTACTATTCAAATTACTGTGTAGTTTCTCTCTCCTGATCATACCCAGATTGATTTGGAAATCTTCCCAGTTATACAATTAATCTCTGATCATTGCAAAGTGGGCTCCTGGGAATTTGAAAAAGGAAGAGAAAAACGACAAGAGCCTGGAATGGGAGGAAAACAGAGAATCAGCCTCTTTATTTCTCAAGGAAGTCACTGTTTCTGCATTCAGGTCATTTATCACAGGACACCGTTAGTCATTTTTTCAAATTTGGATCTGCAACTGAAACCCAAACCGAGGACCAAAGATATGTCCCTTGATTCTGTCCTCAGCTCTCTGCTTACCCCCTCTCAGCTCCCCATTATTACTCCCAAATTTCTGTGTCTAGTCTGGGCCTTAGACCCATGTCACCAGCCTCGTCTTAGAAACTCGAAAGTGGAACGCAGGGCCATGGCCTGGGTTTAAGTCTCAATTCTGCCACTCCTTCCGCAACTTTAGCCTCGATTCTCCCATCTTTAAAAGGGGGATAATATAACTATCTCATGGAGCTTCCAGTGCGATTACATGAGCTAATATGCATGAACAGCTTAGAATATTGTTGCCACAGTGGTGAGCTCTGAATAAATGTCACCATTTTCTTGCTGGACATTTTTCTTGGATATTTTACCTTCTATCGAACACATCTAAAATCTATAATCATTATATTTTTTCCCCTTGAATTTGTATTGTTTTTGATTAGTGACCCCAGTAATTTGGGCCTAAAAGTATAGTGTCTGCTTTCTCTCTCTGTCCCCCTTATTCCATTGGCCTCCAAGCCAGGATGTTCTTTGTTTGCAGCATCTCCTACACACAACTCCTTTCTTCCCTCCTTCATCACCTGGCTGTGCCTGACGTACATCAGTAGATTTAACGCTTGTTACCCATCTCGTAATTCACCCACCTGCACTTCGCACAGTGCAGGGACATTAATCTTTCTAAGACATGTCGTTCCCCCGTTCAGCTGTCTCCATTTGCTTCCAGTTGCCTAAAGGAAACAACTCAGACTCTTCAGCTTGGCCTGCAAGGTCCTTCGTTTTCTAACCTGTGTAATATCTGTACTGACATCTCCAAGACCCCTACTCCAGGCAAAGGTTCTGCTTTCTATTTTCCAGACAGACATTGTGTTTTCATTTTCTTAAGCTGTTTCCTCTTTCTCTCCAACCTATCTGGAAAGTCCTCTCCTCCCCTTTTCTTCCCAGCTCTGGTCCTTTCCCAGCCCCGTCTAGGACTGTAAATGCCTGCGGTCCGCCACCCTCCTGACCTCCCCGGAGAAGAGAGATTGTTCATCCAGGATGCTGCTCTCCACTGATACCTTTTCCCACAGCCGTCTTATTTTCCTGACAAGCTTCACTAAGCAGTCAGCAAAGATTTGCAGATCTCTGACCGCAGAAACGGTTTTTCCACTGTGCGTGTGTGTGTGTGCGTATCTGTGTGTGTGTTTGTGTGTCTTCTACAGCGCCTCGCCCATTTTAGGTGTGCCACACAAATTAGACTGAATTTTTAGAACTTTTTCTACATCATGTCGAATTAACCATTTGATTGAAACAAACAGTGTATTTCTCCCAGTTGTTTTATTAGTAATTCAATAATTTTATATGCTATCTCAAGCAATAACATTTGGCTGAAATTTTGGGGGGAAAGTAGAAGAAAATATAAAATTGGGAAAATCGTATGTTTCTGTTTTCCCTTATATGATTTAAGAAAAATTAGCCAACATTAGAAGCATTTTAGTCTGAGTCACGGAATATCTGGGCTCTAAAAGACACAGATTTAAAAAAAAGTGGTGGTGGGGGGGGTTTGATAATTACAAAGAAGATTTAAAGCTGTGAAGTGAAATGAGAATTTTGGACTGGCAGCAGGGTCCTTAAATTCCTAAAAGGACATTAGGAAAATTGCATCTAGAAGAGCTTTCTATTTGCATCCAATAACCCATTTACTTAAGTTTTACAACTAGAGAGTTACTATATGTAAGTATGAAAATTATCATTTTTAGATAAATGTGAGAAGCCAATCCCAAGTCCTCGCCCCTCCAGCAGTGTTACTGTGGACAGCAGGGGAGGCCCCTGGGTTCCCACTGGCTAGGAGAACAGCCCAATTACAAGTCTTCCTGGTCATTGTTTCAGAACAGGTGAGTCCTGGAGTAAGTCCTGCCTCTGTCAGGCCCGTGAATCTACTCTTGGTTGGACTGACCCTCTCGATCTTCATCTTCCTACAGGGACAGGCAGGTACCCAGGGTGAGTTTGATTAATAAAATAACACCAGATAAATTGAGATTAAGTTTTATTAGAAGCTTACATATTTTCATAGAGAAGTCTAGATTTGAGTGATTACATTGTAAATCCAAATCAGGCTCTAATTTCTTTTATAAATGGCATTTGTGTTCAATCCCAACTCTAATGCTGGCAACTGACTTTCAAAGGTCTTTAAATTTAATTATATGGAAATTCAGTCAAATCAGGGTGCTCCAGTCAAAGTCTCAGCAGGTTGCATTTGTTTGCTGGACAGGGGTGGGTTTCCTTGGTACTGTGTGGCAGCTGGAACATCTGCCGCCGGGATGAGCCCTTTGGTGTCACATGAGGAAAAGCCCAAAACCAGCAGAGGGGAGGAAGAAATCCAGGCTCCCGGCCAAATGCTTTCATGTGCAGCTTTTCATATCTCACTGTCAGATTTTATACCTGTGGAGATTGGAATTATGGACATAAATGGTCAGATGTTTGGGAAAGTCTTCCTAAAACTTTGATGAAGGAGCCATCTCTGGCAGGCAATTGATTTTTCAAGTACAGATATATTGGTCATAATTATGAAATTCAAGCACACAAGTCGTCAAAGTTGGCTTTTGAATTATAACTTCAGCTTATTAAAGAGATAAAACAAGCCAGATCTACAATGGTGAAAACACATAAATCTCTCATAAAACGCTATATGGATGCTAGGACTAGCTGATGAATGTCTCCCTGAAGCAGAGGTTTGGGCTCCAGGACGCTGGTTTTCAGTCCTGTCCTGCGACTTTTCTGTCAGTCAACTGTGTAGGATGAGAAAATCATTACTTCTCAGCAACTCATTAATTTCTCCATTTGTTCATTTGTTGCTGAACCAGGCACAGAGGAGAGAGATGAATAATATGAATAATATGAGGCTCTTGCCCTCTGGGAACTCATGTCTCGTGGGGGAGATGGGTTTGCAAACAAATCACTCCAGTGTAGTGTGATAAATGTTGCAATGTGGACGTGTACAAGATCTACTGGAGGTTGTTTCTTCATTTACAAATGGGAAAAGTGACTCAGACAGACAGACTGACTTATCCAAAGCCACACAACCCATCAGTCTCGAACTTCTTCTAAGGCCCTTCTCTCCCTATTCTGTGCTTAGGAATCCAAGAAAAAATGGAACATTTTCCTTTCAATGGCTCCACTTCATCATCTAACTAAGTATTTTTTTTATTTATTTTTGTGGAAGGAAAGAATTGGTTAAATTGAATAAGTCAGCATCACGGAGAAAAAAAAACAAGAAAGAAAATACAGTCTTGGGTTAAATATTCATTTCCCATTGCAGCTGAAAAAAAAATTACCACAAATGTGGTTTAAAACAGAAATTCAACCTCTCATGGTTTTGGAGACCAGATATCCTAAATCAGTGTTATGGCACTTAAGTCAAGGTATTGGTTACCTCCTAGGACTCTAGGGGAGAAAATTGCAGCTCCGGTGGCTCCAGGTGTGCCTTGGCTTGTGGCCACATCACTCCAGTCTCTGCCTCTGTCTTCACAGCACCTCTCCTCTTCTGTGTGTCTAACCCCCTCTGCCTCTCTCTTATAAGGACATTTGTGATGGCATTTAGGATCCACCCAGATAATCCAGGATAATCTCTTCTCCCCCAAATTATTAATTCCTTAACTTAATCACATTTGCAAAGAATTTTCCAAATAAATTAACACAGGTTCCGGACTTAGGATGTGGATGCATCTTTTGGAAGCTGTTATCAGCCTAGTGCAGGTTGCAGAAATAGAGGGCAGTATTACAGGTGGTTCTGCTCTGTGCTCCTCTGGCTAGCTAGACTTCAACTTGAATTGTTTGTCCATTTCTGGGCCCTGTATCCTCAGAGGGATGGAGAGAATTTGGAGCCCGCTCAGAGGAGAGTAAAGAGGATGGTGAAGGGCCATTTTAGGGAAGGACAGTGGAAGTGTGGGATGTTAGTGTGGGGAAGAGAGGCCCGAGGCAGCAGCTCAGATTTCAGCTGTAGAGAGGTGAACAGTTGAGGACTCAGCTGTGAGTAGACAGTCTACTAGGTTCACCCAGGTATCCAGCATGTGCAAGAGTCAGCCAAGTCTTGAGAAGGCACAATTCCTGAAGGAGTCCAACTTGTTTTTTAACAAAGAATCACGTATCTATGTATAAGTGCACAGATTCTAAACGTACAACTTCAATTCTCCTTAAGCACACTCGTCCTTTCTTGAGCACCCAGCTCAAGTAAGAGAAGGTTATCATCACCCCAGAAACCCTTTGGTCCTCTCCAGTCACTCTTTCCCAAGAGCAAACCGTCTCCTGAATTTGAACAGTGTCGCTTAGAACACTTTCGCCTGTTTCTGTACATCATGTAAATGCACTGTGCACTCTCATTGTCTGGCTTCTCTTGTCAATGTTTGTGAAATTCATCCACACTGTGGTTGTGGTTTGTTCATTCTCACTGCTGGATAGAAATCCACTGGTGAGCATACCACTCTTTATTTTGTTCATGCTACTATTGATAGAGAACCAACAGCAGTCAATTTCTCTATTCTATTATTGATGGCTAGGTACTATTCATTCTACTCTTTGGATAGCTTCCAATTTGAAAATACTACAAAAAGTGTTGAATATTCTTACACATGTCTTTTGGTGAACATCTGCATACATTTCTGATGGGCGTATACCTAGGAATGAACCTACCACCATAGTGTATGACTAGGGTCAACTTTAGTCACAGCCACCACATTCACTTTTGGATGATGGGCGTTTAATTATCGTGCCATTTTCATTGCTCAGCAGCACGTGGATGAAAGGAAGCCTTCACCTGACTTCTGAACCTTTTGCCTTATGGTATTTTGAGCTGGGAAATCAAAAGATAATGATCAATATAATTGAGTTTATGAGAATGAGTGAAAATATTTCAATGGTATCTGTTTAATAACCAGGCCACTAGGAAATTTCAGGAGTCAGGCAAAAGTCACGCTTTCCTTGATGCAATTAAATTAGAATTATGCTTTTAGGCCTGTTTTCTATAAAAGTTTACAAGACTTAACAGGTTGTATTCGGCAATATCTCATACTGCACAATAGTGTCTAAATGTTACTTGCAAATGAAACATGTAAGTAGTGTTTAAAAAAGGTAACTGCTTCATAGGAGAATCTTATGCTGGTGTAGCCCAGTTCAGGGACTGTCCAGGGTAGTATAATCCACTTATGGAAATGTCTCTTGGGGAATACCTTGTTTGGCAGATTCGGTCCAATTTCCTGTGCAGCAAACAGTTGAGGGCCTGCTGTATACTGAGCCCTATGTTGGGAACTCTGGAGTCTAGAAGATGAAGAAATGACACCTTTCCTCCAGGAGCTTACATTCTATTTGGGGAGATGGGTGTGTAAACAACTAAAGGTACTACGAGGTAGAACAGTGTCCTGCAAGCACTCCTTTCTGGGAGAGTACGTCCTGCTGCCTCTCTCAGGGCTTTTCCAGAAGCAGATCTTGAGACAAGGGTGGGAGTACAGGGGTTCATTTCGCAAGGTGATCCCAGAAGTCCTGTAAGGGAATGTGGAGAGAGCACGGAACGCAGTCAATAATAAAGGGCGTATTATTGCTGTGGTTTGATTTTGAATGTGTCCCTTCCAAAATTCAGGTGTTGCCGATGTGATACTATTAAGAGGTGGGGTTGTAGGAGGTGATTAGGCCATGAGGGTTCCTCCCTCATGAATGGGATTAGTGTCCTTAAAGGGGCTTGATGGGGGCGCTGCTTTTCTCTATTGCCCTCCACCTCCCATGGTGCGAGGATCCTTCTAGAAGGCCCTCACCAGATGTCGTGCCTTGATCTTGGACTTCCCAGCCTCCAGAACTGAGAAAAATGAATTTCTGTTCTTTGTAACTTACCCAGTCTCAGGTGTTCTATTATAGCAGCACAAATGGACTAAGACAGTTATCAAGCAGGTTAATGCCCTGTGCAACTGGGGCTTAATTCTGTCGGGCAATTCTGGGGCAGAGCAAAGAACACCCCATGTTGTTAACCCAACAGAACTCCAGACTGGGTTATTTACCAACTCCTGTCAGTCACTGGTTGAGGGCCTTGGTTGGGAAAGGCTTGGTTCCCCAGCACATCTGACCTGCCCTGTGAGGCAGCCAGAGAAAGCCTCAGAGACAGTTTCAGCTCCTAAACTGTGCAGTACGATGCCACTGGCTGGGGGCACACAGCACTGGCAGGGCACCCATGCTGCCATTGGAAGGTAGACTCGGGCAGCCAGGCTTGCCTTAGGACACCTCCCAGTAGCCACAGTTGACTGGAGCAAGGTGCAGCTGACCAGGAAGAAACAACATTGGTGAGTTGGGACAATGAGATTCTCTGGAAATGTGAATAAGTGACCAGTCACAGTGGGGTGGTCCTGGACATTGGCCTGCCAGAGTGGAAGCCAGAGTGGGTACCACAGGAAAACTAAAGGCTGGGGGGTGGAATGTGGGCAGACAGGAAGAGCCTTACTGGCATGGCAATCTGCGGAGAAGCAGATAAATGGAAGAGAAAGGGAGAGACAGAGAACTGAGAATCCAGGCGACACCATGGGAGCCAACAGCCTGAATCTGCTGAGTGGCTTGGGTCCCTGCCTGGCTCAGCCGTCCTTTGCTTCCTGTCCTTGGATGCTGGCGAGACTGCCTAATGCCTCCTCTGTGCACATCCCCTTTATGTAAGCTCGCTTGGGAGGGTTTTTGGCCCTTTCAACCTGTCAGTCCCTAACTAGACCCAAAGTACCGGGGTCACGGCACAGAAGTGGACTTGAAGTTTGACCTGATCTCGGTGCAGGAAGAGAGGTGTTACAGAGAGAGAAGGGACGGGGAGGGCGAGGTCATAGCTAGCAGATTTCCGCTATAGGAATCAAGGGGCATTTCCTAGGGAGCATCAGTGCGGCATGAGGACGGATTGGATGGAAGGGAGGTGAAGGAGAGGTGGAGACAAAACCAAAGTTTCAAGTGTGAGCATCTGCTGGCTGGATGCGCCATGGACAACAGCACTGAGGAGAGGTTTTGCAAAGAGCAGGTAGGGAGGAAGCTACTCTGTTTAATTTTAGATGCATCCATTTCTGATCCTCAACTGATCACTCTTATTGGTTGCAAATAATATCAGAGAGATTGATTTTAATCCCAGGAATAGATGCACTAACCACCTGCAGAAGAACCTCATATCCACCTTGAAGCAGAAATCTTAAACATGTGAAGAAATGAGGTGTTCAAAGCTTTCTTAGGTTTGCAGTTTCAGAGTAAGTGTCCATGAGCACTTCTGCACAATTTTCTGGTTTGATTCTCTCCTGGGGGCTTTCTTGCTTGCTGTAGTCAGGATTTCATACACGTTATCTGAAAGGGATCGGTAGGGACAGAATAAATCCTCAGGCCGTGGGGGTGGAGCGGGCAATCTATCCCCACAGAGAGCTGTTCCATGGGTATAAATGGAGCTTCAGTATGGGCTTTTGAAAACTGTCTGTGTCCGTAATGTATTCTCATAAATCATTATCTGGCACCTGAATAGTTTGAAAAAAGGAGCATCTGCTTTCTAAAGACCAGGGAATAATTTGTTTTCAGTAGGTTGAAGTCCAAGGGCATCAGACTCACATTGCGTGGGGCAAAGGGCCCTGAACTAGGAATCTGAAGCTTTAACTTTCTCCCTGGTTTACTACTGACCAGCTTTATGGATTTGGGCCAGACACTCGAGCTCTCTGTGCCCCGACTTTCCACATGCAAACAAAAGTGATGAACTAGATTTCTAATGTGCTTTCTAGCTTTCAAGTATGATGATTCTATAATTCTAATGCTTTACTTAGCCATAAAAACCTCACCTAGGAGAAGCTGAGTGCTGAGTAAATGCAAGATATGGGCTGTTTTGTACACATACCATAGAAAGAGAACAAAAGGGCAAGATGGAAAGGCATAGCCTATATGTTCCTCGGTGAGTTAATGGTGCAGCGAAATTACATCTGTATCTATCTAGAAATAAATATATTCACTGGCCAAGGAGCTAATGGATCTGAAACAAATTTTCAAAACTGTGCACATGAGAAGCGTGTTATTTATTCCCAAAGACATGGAAAGGTGCCCATTACTGAACAGCGATGGAGGAATTATTACTAATATAAAATCCATCAGGAGACCACATTTTCAGACAATGTGCTTACAAGGCTCTCATTAAATTGCTTAGATTTCGGATGGCGTATAGAAAACAGTCTGTTGGGATGTTGTCTCCTCCCTGTTTTTTGGTCATAATATGGCTGCTGAATGTTAACCTTCCCCGAAGAAAGTCTCAGATATGGTTGTCACACATCTAATTTGCATCTTATGAAGATGGCATGAAATAGTTAAGGGTAAAAGCATAGGTTGTGGATATGATTGATGAAATAACACTAACGGCATTATTAAGTCCTTGTTTCTTTGTCATTGGAGTTATATATAATTTGGAAGTTCATTTCTTGCCCAAGACCAAGGGTCTAGAAAGTAGAACTCTTCTCAAGCAGAGAGGAGCCAATTGTGATGAGAAGCATGTATCTTGCAAAGCTTCCATTAGCACCGTCAGGAGTTGTAGAGATCCTTGTGGTTGCTAATTGAAGTGGGATGCTAAGGCTAGAAAAATTCAGTTCATGTTGACTTTGCATTTGAAGTCTAAACTCTGAGCAACTGAAGTCAGAGAGCTGGAGTATTCCTGCCAGCTGTCATAAAAAGCCCAGCTATGAAGAAGGGAGTGTTGGACAATAGACCAGAATAATGACGTGGATAATTTTCTTTCATGCATTCATTCAATCAATTTGATGGATTTGATTTTAGATATACCGGGTTCAAAGTTCCTCTGGCATTTCCAAAGAAAGATGACCAGTTGCTATAAAATAGCCACTACCCTTTGAGGAGGGCATGCCCCATGGAGTAGTGGAGGTCAGAGCTTCTTGAGAGTTTGCCCTGGGACAGGCCATGTTATCCTCACTTCTCAGAAAAGGAGGCGGAGGCTTACAGAGGTTCGATAGCTTACCCTAAACCACACAACCAGGGAGGTGGCAAACCCAGATATTTTTCTAGAAAAAGCTTTTTGTAGCATTTTATCATAGAAAGTTTCAAACATACACAAAAGTAGAGAAAATGATGTGATGCAGCAGTCCCTTCTATTTTTGGCACCAGGGACCAGTTTCCATGGATGGGGTGGGGGAGTGGAGCTTAGGCGGTGATGCAAGTGATCGAGAGTGGCTGTAAATACAGATGAAACTTGGCTCGCTCACCTTCTACACTGCTGTCCGGTTGCTAAGTTTCATGGAAGATAATTTTTCCATGGACTGGGGCAGGGGGGGAGGTAGGGGAGAAGGGGAGAAAGGGCAGAGCTCAGGTGGTGATGTGTGGCCTGGTTCCTAACAGGCCACAGACCAGTACTGGGCAGCCCAGTTGGGGACTGCAGATGTAATGAACGCTAATGTGTAGTTTGAATGATTATCCGGTTATCTCGTTTCATCTAAACCTGCCGCTGCATTAGTTTGGAAGTGAATACCTTTTCGTCTGTAAATATTTCAGTGCTGCTTCTAAAAGATAAGGGCTTTAAAGAGCATAACTCAAGGCCATTATCTTATCTCCCGAAATTAACAGCAATTCCTTATCAGCAAACGTCCAGAGTGAGGATTCTTCATTGTCTCATACTTGCTAAAAAACTTCACTGGAATCAGAGTCTAATAAGGTCCATACATTGTAATAGGCTGATATTCTCTCATCAATTTTGATCCATGATTTTCCCCCTGGTGCCAATTATTTGTTGAAGAAACACATGAGGATTCCCTTCCCTACTGCTCCCTCCTCTTTCTCTGGCCACAGGGAACCATTTCAGATGTTTACTATTTAGCCTCCAAGGTCTTAAGTATTAGAGACATACACACATGTAAAATATTGACATGTATTGACATATAATACAGTGTATTTTGTATGTGTGTGTATGTATGCACACCCTGGTGATTGCTGTATGCTAGTGGACTCACCTAAGCCTTCCAGTGGCAATATGGTACTTCCATGAGACATACTCCTGTATCACAGTGCAGACCATTCATGGAAATTTTGATGCTATTTTTTCCCCTGACCCACTATGAATAAAGTTTAGAAAGCAAGGCTTGAAATTCTTTCTGTTCTGTTGTCATGGACACAGTAGAAATAACCAGTAGCATTTGTGGAGTGCTTTATTATTTACTAAACATTTCATGCCTCTTTTCTTGTTTAAGCATCTTGTAGAACTTTGTGGCTCGGGAGTTAAAAATATTTCTCTTGCTGGTTGGAAGGGAGGCTTGGTATAGGAATGAAAATCTATTTCAGAATTATTATTATTCCTATCTATTTTTAAACCTTTAGCTACCCAACTTGTAGTGGCAACGCCATCAACAGTTTGCCCTCAGTGGGAACCTCCTGTGAGAAAGATGTGCAGCCACCCAGTGGCGTGGGAGGCCACGGACCAGGCAGTGAGAGGTCACAGCCGGTGACAAGGGGACAAAGGCTGTCTGTGTTTGGCAATAGCCAAGGAAGGAGGCAGTTTTCCCTTGGGAGTACCAGGACACATGAGGTCTAATCAGTCCAGAGACCCAAACTGGGTAATCTGGGGCTGACTCTGCCTCTCTTATATTCTCACTATAGAGCTGCACTCCCCACGCCTGCGCCCGGGGTCTCGGGTGCTGCTTCCAAGGTCCTGCTGTTCTGTCTGACAGCGCCTGCCACGGGCAGGGAAGAGTGAAAGAGAAGTCAGTCTAGATTGGTGGCCATTCTGAATGGTGTCGTACTAATATAATAATGTATTAGGTTGAACCATGTGAAATTGCCAATATTTGTCCATTTTCACCTATAAAAATGCCAAATTTTATATTTAGTATATTTCTAAGAATACTCATACTTAGAAATAACAGTATTTTATCACAAAAATATTATTATTTTAATCGATTATTAAACTAGGATAGCCATTTTTCCTAGGACTAGATTAGCTATTTTACCTAGTGTAGTGGGAAAAAACCAAACTGCTTTTCTTCTCTCACACTCAACACTCAAAACTTCTGGTCACCAAAATGTGTGGGGTTTTCCCCACACTGACCTTTTCTCCGATACCAGCTGGGTTTCCTGCAATGTAACTGAATTCTGACGCCATCTACCTGGAGATAGCGTCGGGTCCCACAGGTTAAGGGCTCAGTCCCACGAGACTGCTCCCACTTTAGGTGACAGTTGCAAGCTCCGCTTGTCACCTGTGCTTCCGACCGATCGTGGGAATCAGAGGGTCCCATGACCCCCTCCTCGGGTTTGATTATTTGTTAGAATGGCTCATAGGACTCAGGGAGACCCTTTACTTATATGTATTATTTACCCGTTATTACAAAAGCATACAATTCAGGAACAGCCAGATGGAAGAGGGATGCAGGGAGGTATGGGGTGGGCGTGGCGCTTCCATGCCCTTTCCGAGGTGGGGGCTGCCACCCTCCCAGCACCTCCATGCGCTCAGCAAACCAGAAACTCTCTGAACCCTGTGGTTGAGGGATTTTTCTGGGGGCTTCGCCACGTAGGCGTGATTGGCTATTAACTCCATCTCCAGCCTCCCTCCCCTTTGCGGAGATGGGGAGGGGGCGTCTGAAAGTTCCAAGCTTCTAACCATGGTTTTCTGGTGACCAGCCCCCATCCGGGAGCCACCAGAAGTCTCCTCATTAGAACAAAAGATGCTCCTGTCACCCAGGAAATTACCAGGGATTAGCAGCTCTGTGCCAGGAACTGAGGACGAAGAACAAAATATATGTTTCTTACTGTAAATCGCAATATTGCGTCTAGTACACAGGAGGCTGGATTTAATGGCTGGAAAAGACTGAGCGGCCACATTTATTTTCTCAAGTTAAATAATAATTTTGAAGTGCTAGCCATGCATGCAAATAATTGGCACTCGAGAGTTCATTCTTTCCGTAATCAGGACTGTCTAGGGGGGAACCAGCTCAGTCGTCATGTGTGAAATGGAAATACAGCACCGACCTTGTGGTGCAGAATGTGTGTTTGGAGTCTGACAGCAGTGGGGAGTCAATGCCGGACAGTTATCCCTGCTGCACGGAAATTAATGCCAGTGGTAAACACCCAGATAGAATACCTGAGACCCCTGTAAAACAGAGACATTTGGTGATGATTTTTTCAAAAATAAACTTGACCAACAAAGCAAACAACCTTGTAAAAAGGGCCTCTTACCTCCAAAAGACGTCATGGGACAGACCGGAGGCGCCATGAGGTGGCGAGAGTACAGCCGCTGGGGCCCCCAGCGTTTTCCAATTCTCTGATCTTGGACGGAAAACAGACTTGTCCTCTCAGAGGGTCATTATCAGCATTAAAGTCAATGAAAGCAGCTGAAGCAAAGTGCTTGGGACAGGGTGGCTTCAGCCGCTATCAGCCTCAGTGCCCACCTGCAGACACCAAGTAGAAGTGTAATCATTTTTCTTGTGCTCTGAGCTTAACGCAGTCTCCATTCGAGGAACATCATTAGTGCGTATCACTAAGGGAAAAACACAGTTTAACTCTGAATTGCCAATTAAAGAAACTCTGCTGTCGAGAAAATAATTGAAATCAAACTCCCTCGGTGGATCATGGTAATACAAGAGCATTAAAAAAAAACAAACAAAAAACCTTCGAATAGATGAGATTCTTCAGAGATGATGGATGCCTGCTGAGTGTGTTATTCGTAGGCTTTTCTCAGGACATGAATAAAAATGTTTCAGATGATATTAATGTCGAGGCCCGAAGTTGCACAAGAGGTAAGAGGTGGCTGATGTAGAAACAGAACATGTTTGATTATCAGAGCACATTCATGTCTTAATAGAGTCTTGCCGGGAGTGTGAGAAAATCTGCCAGCCTGTCCTGCTTTTGTTTTTCTGTCGGGCTCTGGGTTTCCAAGATCCAGTTGTCTCCTCCTCTAGCTCTATTCAGTTTCTGGCTTGTATTTGTGGAGTGGAGTTATTTCTCTACCTCCAACTCTTCCCCTTCCCACCTGTCGTCTACACTAAAGTCAGAATGACTTTATATAACACACTTCTGATCACAGCACTCCCTGGGCACGCGGCTGCCTGATGCCCACACAACAAGCCCTAAAGCCTTAATAAATGAATCGAGAACTTTCATCCCCTCACAGTACGGAGATGTGGGTAAAGAGCCAGAATGCCCGAGTTAATACAAATACAGAGCTTAGAACGGTGCCTGGTGTGCAGAGAAGGCACAGCGGGATTCAGCCGTGATGATCATCTGGCTCTGGGCTATCTTCCAGTCTCATTTCCTTCTTGGATCCCTCCCACATAATCCAACATCATCTTTATTAATACTCGCTAGGCACTGTGCATTTATTATTTCATGTAATCCTTATGACAACTCATGCAGCTGGGTTCTTTTATTAACCCTTGTTACAGCAAGCTTTGGGACGTATACCACATTGGAATCACTTGGGATGCTTTTAAAAATACTGGTGCCTGGACCCCACACCTAGAGATACTGACCTAAGCTGTTTGGAGGGGGACCCAAACATAGGCTTTTATTTTTTAATCTCCTGGGGGTGATGCCAATGTGCAGGTAGAATTGTCGACCACTGAGTTTGGTGATTGCCCAAAGTTCTCACAGGTCATAGGCCGGTGGTGGTGGTAGGATAGACTTTAGAGCCCACATTCCTCTCCCTGCTGGTCTTTCTGCCTGTGTAGCACCTATTTCAGGCCCTGGTGTCTTTGCAGGCACTGTCCCTCCCACTCCATGCAAACCACATTCCCTCACTTCTTCAGCTAATGAACTTTTTCCCTTCTGCAAATCCCAGCTCACAAAGCCCCTTCTTCCCAGGTTGCAATTGTCATTCCTAATCCTGGGATGCTGCTGGTAGCTCTTCGGCACATATGACACTGTGCTGTAATCCCAGACCATGACTTTTTGCAGCCAGGTTTGTCTTGTGCCTTTGGGGCTCCAGCACGTTGACACCCTAGAGTAGATGCCAAGAAGCGTTTTGTGAATGAATGGGTGAATGTCTGCATGCATAGTTTTATGTCAGATTCTTCCCTGGAGGAACTAAATACCTGTTCAGAGTCCCTGATTTTTTCCTCTAGTGATTAAATCCTTCCTCCCACCCTTTTCTTGCAAGTAACTGACCCAGTTCCCTTTGTTTCCCCCTCTGTTGGACTGCTGGGGAGAGGAATTCTAAAGGCCTATTTTGGATAACATCACATGCGTTTTCCTTCACTTGAGTATTTTCAAGGTCAAATCCTTAAATGTGCTTTTAAGAAATGAGTCTGAGGCTCCATTTTTCCTTTGGGTCTTTGGAGAGAGGGTGGGCAATAGAAAGGCAGCTTCTTATCGTGTCATTCAAGAAAAAGTTTAAATGTCTTCTTTTCCTGAGAATTCCAGAGCTCCAGAGAGAAGGGCAACTGAGCTTGTTGCCCTTTGGGATTCGGGGTTTGGGAGGAGGGAAGACAAGGTTTTTAGGCAGAAGAACTGAAGGCTACATCGCTTTCCTGGCATCTGTCCTCAGTGTCCTGTGGGTTTTCAAGCTCCGGAGAGTTGCTGACTCCAGGGCCTTCTGCTTAAGGGGCCCTTGCAGAGTGAAGACGCCAACTCTGCTCGGAAAACCTTGTTAAAATACTCCATCTATCCAAAATCAAATACCCCAAATCAATGGAATATCTTTTTAAACTACAAGATTTATTATTATTTTGTTATTTTTTTAAGGAAGAGGAGTTGAAACAGGGACATGAAGCAATGATGATTATTTACTGTATCTCAAAGAGAAACTACATTGTGTTCACGGTTTCATCAAGAGAAGTTGATTCTTTGTGTGTGAAACCATCCGGGATTACAGTTTTGACATAGTAAAGAATATCTTTGTCCTGTGTTGAATATTCACTTTACAAAATTACCATAAACTATGAATAAACACGAACAGGGATGTCCGAGTGGTTATCCTCTCAAATCCTCAGGGTGTGTTTGTGGAAAGTCGATTATCCTAAATGTCTTAATAAATTCTAATTCTTCTAATAAAACAAGGGTGTTGAGAAAGAGTGGCTTGAGATGAGTTTTAAATAAATGAATTTGTTTGCTGTTAAGGTTTTAAAGAATAATCTTGTGGAGTTCAAATTTTAAAACCTGTTACAGCTTTCCGGTGCTACTGTGGGCATTGATTTCTTTGCACGAAGACACTTTGGTGGATTACATAAAGTGTATTGGAGAGCTTTGTAAAACAGGGAGACACACAACTTGTATTGATGGGTCTCTGCAGGTAAAGTCATTGAAAATCTCTTTTCTGTAAAAGGCTGAATTTGGGGTGCCTGGCCATCCCCAAACCTTTCATGGACCTATTTCCAGGGATGTGATTTAGGCCCTTAGTGGACACATTTGGCCTGAAAGATTCTCCCTGATATATTTTGTATCAATTTTCCTTTTATCTCTTTTAGGGGAGTTGACAATTATTCCTAGGCGGGTAGCAATAACTACCAAACACATACCTGTTGAGCCTCTAGTGAGTTAGTGTCTTACTACCAGTGTACTGCGGTTAATCTTACTCTACTTTATGGCTAAAGCAGAGTGGTTCCTTGAATTCCCTGGAAGACATAAGAAAGACTCAAGGAAGAACAGTTTCTACAGACTGTGAATAGTGACCCCCAAAGTATATTTCACCCAGAACAACTCTCCCCCAAGCCCAGTGACTAATGTGCTTGCCAGAAAGACAGTCTTAGAACGAGTCCCTTAGATTTCTATCCATCATAAATTTTTATAGTTCTTTTGGTAAACTTTCTCACACTGGGCTTTTCTCTCTCTCCCTCCCTTCCCCCCCCCGCTTTTAAAAGGCCAAACCCCTAGTCTAGGCCCTTGTTGCCATACAAATTACCTTTAAGATGATAGTTGCAACAGCACTAGAATTTCCTTCTAGAATTTTCTAATCTTTAATCAATAGTATAGTCATAAGTAATGTTTGATGACTTTTTTTTTTTTGAGACAGAGTCTCACTCTGTTGCCCTGGTTAGAGTGAGTGCTGTGGCGTTAGCCTAACTCACAACAACCTCAAACTCCTGGGCTCAAGCGATCCTCCTGTCTCAGCCTCCCGAGTAGCTGGGACTATAGGCATGCACCACCATGCCCGGCTAATTTTTCTATGTATTTTTAGTTGTCCAGATAATTTCTTTCTATTTTTTAGTAAAGACGGGGTCTCGCTCTTGCTCAGGCTGGTCTCGAACTCCTGAGCTCAAACAATCCGCCCGCCTTGGCCTCCCAGAGTACTAGGATTACAGGCGTGAGCCCCCGAGCCCGGCCCTTGATGACTTTTTAATAGTAAAAAACCTGGCTCCTGACTGTAGCTTTTTGACAGCAGGGATAATGCCCTCTTTATCTTTGATATCCCCTTTCTGAAATTGTTTAGGCACACAACAGGTGTTTGTTGCATAAATGAAAAACAAATGTTATTATAGTACATTGCTGATGTCACAGGAAAAAAATAACTGTTTTTGAAAGACAAAGTAGAAATGGAACAGGAACATTATAGCTCTGGGGAGTTTGCTTTATGTGCAGCATGGTAGAATCCATGACAGAAAATGGAGGCGAGTCATATGAGGTCCCTCGCCCCTTGTTTAAAGGCACATCCTTTGATCTCTTTGGTAAAGAAGAGAACTGTAATAGCAAATTAGTCATAGGTTGTCTATTCATCCTCACACTTGGGTAGTGGTGTTCCCCTGTAGTTCAAGGATATAGCTGAATTTGTCACTGGTTCAGGTTTAACATGTGTCATATCATGTTCCCTAAACAGAAAGAGCCTAAGAATGTGGCACTTGCCACAAGGGTATTGGGTTCCTGTGCCAGGGACTCACCTCTGTGATCAGGGATCGTGGGAGTGACAAGGAAAAGGCAGGTTCTGCCTTTCAACTGCAGATTGTTAGATCTTTTCTTTTTAGGAAAGAGCAAAATTCCTTATGAAATAATTACTCAAAATAATTACTATAGTAACATCAAAGATCATAGATCACCATAACAGATATAATAATAATGAAAAAGTTTGAAACATTGCAAGAATTACCAAAATGTGACACAGTCATGAAGTGAGCACAGGCTGTTGGAAAAATGGCACCGATAGACTTGCTCGACGCAAGGTTGACATAAACCTTCAGTTTATTAAAAGTGCAATATCTGCGAAGCACAACGAAGTTAAGTGCAATAACATGAGGCATGTCTGTATTTTATAATATGCAAAACAATACAATATCTTGTTTATGGAAGCATATACTAAAATGTAAAAATACATATGGGAATGGAACATATCATTACGATAATCGTCTTTGGGGAAAGACAGGAAATGAGATTGAGAGAGCTACAAAACATACTTGAAATCTATCTGTAATAGTTTTTTATGTAAAAAAATTCAGAGAAAACGCTAAAAATGACAACATTTATAAACCATCTGTTTTGGGTGCTTGGCTGTTTTAATTTATTATAGTTTTGTATGTTCAAAATATTTTCTAGCGATGTCGAAAAGCTCTAGAGTGGTTCTTCTGTGCTACTAAGTTTGGGAATGGACAGAGTAGAAGACTCTGTGTCCTCTTGCAGTTCAAATTTTGTTCAAGTCTGTAGATTCATTTGAAAAGTGCCCCGATGGAGCTGGTGTAGAACCAAAATTCTTTGTGTTTCTGAAGAAGCTAATATGAATTGGGCCATAAAATTGCTGAAGACTTAAAGGGAGCAGCTTCATCTCGGGCTGTCACTCCGAATCGGTGGCTTCTGTTTGAACCATCTGTTCCAGTCATAGCGAACCGCGTCCCATCCCGCGCACTTGGCAGGGTCTCATTGCCATCATTATCCTTCAAAGAGCTCTAGATTGGAATTCAAAAAATTTTCAATTGATGTGTGTGGGAAATTGTTGGTGGGTACAAAGCTCTAGATGACATGTTTTCACCCCTGGCGTTTTTCATGAGAGAGGGAAGGGGTGTGTGAAAGTGTAATTAGATGATGCTTCAGAGTTTCGCCCAATTGAGCTCTGGGGACAGTTTTTCCCTCCTAGCAGAATTATCTCCATTTCTCGCCAATGCATTCTTTTCAGTTACTCCTAATATCCCATCCAGAATTAGAGATGGAGGGAATAATTGGGTCAGCTCATACTCGCTTTGCCAATGCAGGTGTTTTCCGACAGCATGTTTTCCATGGTGGTGCCCAGTTCTTAATAACACGCCTGTATACTGTGCAATTATTTTGATAGTAGAGAGAAGATGATAAACAGAGCCTGTTTTGTGCTAGGAGGACCCTTCGTCACAGCTGTTCTACATAGCATCTTTGGGGAAACAGATTGATTTCCACATCTGCATAAAAGACACTTAAACTCCCTTGCAAATCAGGCCTGAGAAGGAACTGGATGTTTTGGGTGATAAGAAAAGCTTCAAGTCACCTTGTTTTTAAAGTCTTAGCTCTAGCCAGATATGGCCTAGCCACAAAAAGCATATAATCATATAGTCTTAGATGTTTTAGGATAGCTTTGATAAGACAGGATCTGTCCTTTGGTCCTCAGAGTGCTTGGCAGATGATGGTCATTGTGAGTGTAATTCCTTCAGCAATTGAACCAGCCTCCTTCAGGTATGAGTTATGTAGCTCTTAGCACCTGTACTTATTTTATTGTGCCATATATCGTTTTGTATCGTAATAACCTATTTGTCTCTCCCATGGTATTGAGCCCCTAGAGAATAGGGATTGTATCTTATTTGCCTTTCTTTCCGCAAGACCCAGGCATAGTACTTGGAACATAATTCATGTTCTGTAAATATTTTTTGAATGGATGAATTAAGCCTTGGTCTTATGTCCTCATGAAAGAGAGGTGGTTATGATGCCCTGATCTGTAGTGCTACCATGGCTAGGTGGCATAATTAGTGCTGACAAATTAATGTAGGAAATATACAAATTTCATTAATCACTTGTTCATTCAGGAAGAATTTGAATGTTTTTGAGCCAGTAAGAAATGGTGTTAAAGGCCGTGAAGGTACAAGAAAGAACATACATTCTCTACCTCGCAGGAGCAGGGGTGGCAAGATAGAAATCAAATAACTAGAGTGATGAGATGGGATGCTAATTGGGAATGTTGATAAAAACATTTAAACAGGCTAGAAGTTGACAGTAGTTTTTGGCTCATTCAAAATACATTGGTAGTATCTGTTTAGGTAAGATCTGTTTTGTTGGAGTTTCAGGGAGGCAATAAGTACTATCTATTTTCCCCTGTTCCCATTTTGAAAAATATTTTTTATATATATCTCCTAAGAACAGAACATTTTTCTGTATGACCACAACATAATTATTGAACCCAAGAAATTTAAAATGGATACAAAATATTATCTAATATACCATCCACTTTTATTTTCCTAGTTCTCCCAATAATGGCCTTTAAAGCTGATTTTCTTGTGTATTGGGTTTATTTATTATGTCTCTATAGTTTCTTTTAATTGAAAACAGTCCTTCTGTCTTTCATGACATCAATATTTGGGGAGTCCTGACTGGGTGTCTTGTAGAATGTTCGATAATCTGAATTTGTCTGTATGTTTGCTTGCACTTAGATCGAACTGAACATTTTTCTCAAGAATACCATACAGGTGATGATGTTGTATCCTTCCTGTTGTATCACATCAAAAGGAACTTGCCAGTTTGCCCCATCATTAGCGATGATAAATTTGATCACTTTGTTCTACATGGTTCACCAGATTACTCCATTGCAAAAATACAATTTTGCCTGTGTAATTCATGATCTGTGGAGTGAAGCTTTGAGGCTGTGAATACACTGTCCTCAGTAAGCTTTCGCCCAGTGATTTTAGCATCTGTAGATGAGCCTTGCCTAAATCAATTATTGCATCTTTGGTGGCAAACAGTGATTTGCTAATTTTATCCTTCCTTCTACATTTATTAGCTGACATTTTTCTATAAAAAAGAGCTCCTTCACTTATTTTTAAGTACTATTGTGGATTAATGGGCTTGTTTTTAAATTAATGTGTCATTTTTCTTTTTGATGCTTAATTTGTCTCAACTGTGGCCAGTGGAGTCCCTTCAGGCTGATGTCCATGTTCTTCTGATACGTTCCCTTTGTCCTTCAAGTGCTTCCTTGCTTTTTGGCCCAATAGGATGGTGCAGGCTTATCTTATACTTTCCCTGCCCTGGATCTGGAATCAGCTGTTTCTCCAAGGAGCCCTGGTTCCTTTTATTGGAGACCTAGATCTGGACACTGATGGGCTTATTAATACTAAGGTGTCTTTCATTCTGGGACAGAGCTAGAGAGACATTTGTATTTTAATTCATGAACTTATATTGATCCCTCTAATTGAAATAGAATGCCATAGAGTTCTTCCTGACACTTTCCCATCCTATATTTCCTCTCCTTTCTGCTTTTTGATAACTTTGATTCACTTCAAATCAATATATTTATGAAATCTTCCTATCTTTATTATTTTTTTCTTTTAGAGGCGGAGTCTCACTCTTGCCCAGGCTGGTCTCAGACTCCCAAGCTCAAGCAGTCCTCCCGCGTCAGCCTCCCAGAGTGCTAGAATTACAGGTGTGAGCCGCCATGCCTGGCCTTCTTCCTATCTTTAAATATACACAAAATAGTTTCAGGATTACAACACTAATATCACTAACAATAACAAACTTATCAAAGTATGTTCGAGATTTTTTTTGGCAGTTCTTTTTGTTCTTAGAATATATCCCACTAAGTGTATATAATCAGAGGATTGTGCTAAAACATTACTTAATTCTTTATTTTTTCTGGGTTTCACTGCTGTCAATTTGACATACAGTTATATTAATTTGCTTCTATTTGTATTCCATTTTAGGATTTGTTTTCCATCTTAATATTAATTTTGAAAACAAAGGACAGGTGCATAGTTCAACAGTCAAAACTGTATAAAAGGTGTATTCAGAGAAGTCTCCCTGCCATTTTTATTCTTTCTACCTCCATTTTCTACCCTCCCCAAAGATAACTTTTTACTAGATTCTGGGAAATCCTGTGTTTGTTTATGATAAATGAAGTAAACACACACATACGTGTATGTATGTGTGTATTCTTCCCCTTTATCGTTATGTAAGAAATAGCATGACAAATAATTATTTTGAATTTTGATTGTTTTCAATGAACAGTACATCCTGGGAGTTATTCCATATCCCTCTAGAGAGACCTTCCCCATTCGTTTTTAAATGGCTACATATTACTCTGTTACGTGTTCATACCACAAAGTCATGCAGCTTGTCTTCTATGGATGGCCATTTGTGCCGTTTCCAGTGTTTTGCTATTTCAAACAACACAGCAATGAATAACTTGTGCATATGCCGTTTCTTACTTGTAGAGGTGGCTTTGCAGGGTAAATTCTAGAAGTGGGATTTCTGGGTAAAAAGTTATTCACTTGCATGCTGAGTAATCTGAAACAGAGAAGTCAGGCAGATGGAGAGAGAAATGTCAGCTTTATGACTCTTAGAGCAGTTGGAAAAGGTCACTCAGATGCTTCTTATTCTAAATCCCTGAAGTGGGCCGACTTAACCGCCCAGTCCAAGCCATTCTGGACAGCTGTGGGTAGACTCTGAATGGGCTGAGTTCCCACTGCTAAGCTTACAGCTTTGCCCGTGGGAGACCAAAGCACTTACGCTTTGCAGGAAGGCAGATGCCAAGGGATGGAGCCATGAGACCTATGTCTTTATCTCAACCCTACCAATCAGAGAAGTATCTCCTCCTCCCATAGGAAGGAAAAAGTGTGGGGCAGAGAGAGGCCAGGAGTGTTACTCTAACTGATGTCCCTCCACGTGGAAACATGAAGATGGAGGAAAAAGGTTCCCACTTTCCCGATACCCTCTAGCTGCTAGCATCAGACTCTTTAGTGAACTCTGGAAGGGTGGATGAGAGCTAGGAACATCTTAAGAATGGATAAAAATGAAAACCAAAAACAAACAAATAGAACCTAGAAAGTTTGGTGACTGCTATTCACATATTCAGTTGAATGGCCAAAAGAAACTATACCAGTTTCTCTACACTTGTTGTAATTTAAAATTAAATTTAAGAACTAAAATTAAAAATTCTGGCATATCTCTGCCGTGATAGAACATGCAGGGAGGGGATGAGGCGCCCCTCGTGGACACCGCAGTGCTGGGGTTGCGTTCTCCTCTCCCACGCCATGCGGCTAGTCGGATGTCAGGGAAGATTCATTATGTTACACGTTTGCTTCTGTTGAAAGTTTCCTGAGTAGGTGGGGCGAGGACAGGAGGTGGGGAGGGACGCATCCTTCCTCTCATCTATATAGTGTTGCCGAGGCATTCAGAATGGGGTGGGGCGGGTTGGGGGGGATGTGCATTTTTTTTTTTTTTTATGGATGAGCAAAGAAAGCAGTTTATTGAGATAGAATCTACTCCTTGTGAGGAAGCTGTGAACACTGTTGAAATGACGATAAATGATTTAAAATATTCCATAAACTTAGTTGATAAAACAGTGGCAGGGGTTGAGAGGACTGACTCCAATTTTTTTTTTTCTATACAAAGTGTTTTTTATTGTGATAAATCTATTTAACATAAAATGTTATGGTGTGTACTTCAGTGGGCACTAGGTATATTCACATTATTTTGCTACCATCACCAGGGGTAGGGGAGATCAGAGGGGATGTGCATTTTTGGTTTAAATTCTCCAGAGGCTGTTTGGCAAATTGCTATGCTTTTAAATATTTTGTAAAAGGAGACAAGTGCATTGAGTTGTCAAACTGGCAAATTTAAGACTATCGAACTTGAAAAACAGCTTAAAAGAAAATACTTCCATGTTTTCCTTCAGCTTAGAATATTAAAAATTAAACATATTCAATATTGTTTCATTGAATATGAAAAATTCATACTCAGAACTTGATGGGAAGATTTTAGATTTCTGTGTTTTATTTTTAAATATACGAATTTTTTCTATATACATTCTAAAAGTTGAAGCCCTAGAGAAACGTATAATAGAGAAAGTGGGAATTCTCTGCAGTCTCACACCTTAGAAATAATCTTTTCTGTTGTTTGGTATAGAGCCCTCCAGCTTGTTTCCCCTTCTATCCCTATGATAGTGTATATTATGCTTTCTGTGGGATGATTTAATTATATTGTTTTGCAATTCATTTTTTTTTTTTCAATTACCATGTCTTGGATGACTTTTCTAGCAGATCTACACAGTCTGTAAGCCTGGACCATCTCCTGCTTCCTGAAGCTCCCCTCATCCTGTTAGATCATTATAAAATGACTCCTTATGTTTTTACATAACCTTTTCCCACTCCACAAAGAGTTGACTGGTTCAAGCTGTGTGAGTCAATGTCTTTCCCTGGCATTTTTCAAACTGAAATTGAGAGAAGGGTACATTTCTCTCTCTGTGGAGGTGAGGTGAGGTGAAGATATTTGGCTTAGGTGCTCTCAGAAGGGAGGAAGTCAATATAAAGCCAATGGCAGAAATACAAAAGGAGTGATGGAAAGGATAGTTCCAGTATGTCTTAGCCCCTGGATCTGGCTGTTCTTTTCTTATAATTTGATTGATCAGTCATACTCCCCTTCCTTGAATTGCAGTAGCCAGTAGCTTTTCTTTCTTTTTTTTCCCAACCTAGTTTGAATTGTGTTTCTTGTCACTTATACTCAAAAGTCTTTACTAATACTTTTTTATGCTAATATATAAATATTGTCCATTTTTTATTGGGTAGACAATATTTCATTGATATATGAATTCACATATTTTAAGAATATTCTCCTTATAAGCATTTGTATTATTATGAAGTTTTAACTCAAGACAGTGCTGCAATGAGCATTCTTTTATACTTGTACAGTTGTTGAATATATCTCCAGAGAAAAACCTTAGAAGAAAAACTGAAAAGGCTCATTTTTAATTTTAGTAGATTATATCAAACTATCATCCAAAATATGCACCAATCTATACTCCCAACAATAGTGGCAGATAGTGCAGGCTTCCTCACAACTAGATGTTGTCAATAGTTTAAATCTCTGCAAATGTAATAGGAGAAAAATAATTCCTGGTTTTAACTTGCATTTTAAAATTATTTCTGTAGAGGAGCACCTTTTAATATACTTATTATATACAGAAGGAGAAAGGTAGGGATTATAGATTTCTTGTTGGAAATAATACAAATGAGCGGATGGTGGAACAATATGTCAAAAGTACTAAATGAAAAATTATCAACCTAGAATTCGATACCCAGTGAAACCATTCTTCAAAAATGGAGGTGAAATAAAGACTTTTGGAGACATACGAAAGCTGAAAGAATTCATCATCAGCAGAGGTGTGCTATAAGAATCGCTGCAGGAAGTCCTTTGGGAGGAAGGAAAATGATACCAGAGGGAAATCTGGATCCACACAAAGGAATGGAGAACACCAAAAATAGTAACTACATGGATAAGTATGAAGACTTTTTAAAAGTAATTATTCAGATCTCTTTAGAAGATAATTGACTGTTCAAAGTAAAAAATAACAACTATGTACTGTAGGTTTATAACACGTAGAATTAAACATATGACAACAACAGTACACATGTCGTAAGGGGAGAGATGGAAACATACTTGTATGTCAGTTGTAAGATTCTTACGCCGTATGCAAAGTGATATAGTGTCACCAGAATGTAGATTGTGATAAGTCAAAGATGCATGCTATATACCCTAAAGCAACCCCTAAAATAAAGTTAAAAGAATTGCAGCTAAAAAGGCAACAAAGAGGTAAAATGGAGCCATAAAAATATTCCATTTGTCTAAAAGAAGGTAGAAAAGAAGGAGCAAAGAACATGTGATACAGAGAGCAAATGGCAAGATGATAGACTTAAACTCAGCAATATCAATAACCACCTTAGATATTATTCATCTAAACACACTAATCAAAAGAGACTGTCACATTGGATAAAAAAGGAAGATCAATCTATATAAAACCTCACCTTAAATGTAAAGATATAAATGTGTTAAGAATAAAAAGATGGAAAGATATACAATGTTAACATTAATGAAGAGAAGGCTGGAGTGGTAATATTGATATTATATAGAGTAGATTTTATAGCAAAGAATATTACCAGGGATAAAGAGGACCATTTCATAATGTTATAATTAAGAGAACATAACAATCCTAAATAAGTATGCAATTAACAGAGGTTCAAAATATGTGAAGCAAAAACTGAAAGAACAAGGAGAAATAGATATATCCACAATTACAATCAAAGGTCTTAAAACCCTTCTTTTAATAACAGGTAGAATAAGTAGACAGAAATTCATTTGGGATATGAATGACATGAACAACATTATCAGCCAATTAGACTTAATTGACATTTATAGAGTACTTCATCTGACAAAAGCAGAGTACATACTCTTGTCAAGGGTATACAGAACATTTACCAAAAGAGACCCTAAAATAAGTCTGAATAAATTTTAAGGATTCATAAAATGTATGTTTTCTGACTGCAGTGGAATTATGTTAGAAACCATAATAGAAAGATATCAGGAAAGTTCCCAAATATATGGAAACTAGCTAAACTCCATCTGAATATGAGCATCAAGATAGACAAATAGTCAATGGAATAGAATACAGAGTCCAGTAATGACCCAGGTACGTATGAATAATTTATTTTGACAAAGGTATAAAGACAATTTAGTGGAGGAAGGATAATCTTTTTCAACAAATAGTGTTGAAATAATTATGTATGCCTATTTTTAAAATTAACCGATTCGTATCTTGCACTTGTGCAAAATTAACTCAAAATGTATTATAGATCTAAATATAAAACCTTACATTATAAAACTTATAGAAGAAAATATAGGAGAAAATATTTGTGACCTTGGATTGAGCAAAGATTTCTTAGAAATGATACAAAAAGCACAATTTGTGAAAAAATTGATAGATTGTCAAAATTAAGAACTTCTGCTCTTTGATAGATAATCAATATATCTGATAAAAGATTTATGCCCAGAATATATTTTAAAAATTCACAAAACTCAAGAACAAGAAAACAAACGATCCAACAAAAATGGGTAAAAAATTTGATCACTTTACCAAAGAAAATATATGAAGGGCAATAAGCATGTGAATAGATTCTTAATATCATTTTCATTTAGTTAAATGCAAATTAAAAGCACAATGACATGCTACTACACACCTTTTAAAATGTCCAAAATTTAAAAAAGACTGATCTTATCAAGCATTGGCAAGGATGTAGAGCAGCTGGAACTCTGATACACAGTTGGCAGGAATGTAAAATGGTACAACCACTTTGGAAAATAGTTTTGCAGTTTCTTTAAAAGTTAGTCATACACTTGTGATCTAGGAATTTACCCAAGAGAAATGAAAACATATGTCCATACAAAGACTTATACACATGTATTTATGGCAATTTTATTTGTAACAGCCAAAAGCTGGAAACAACTTAATGACCATCAACAAAATACTATAAATGGGGTACAATTTCTGTTATAAGCAAAAGACACTTATTTCTCACTGTTCTGGAGGCTGGAAGTCCAAGATCAGGGTGCCAGCATGGTAGGGTTCTGGTGAGGGCTCCATTCTGGGTTGCAGACTGCTGATTTCTCGCTGTAACCTCAGAAAATGGAAGGGATGAGTTAGCAGTCTGAGGTCTCTTTAATAAGGGCACTAATCCCATAAATTAGGTCTCTGCCTTCATGACCTGATCACCTCCCAAAGGCCCCATCTCCTAATACTATCACCTTGGGGGTTAGGATTTCAGCATATGAATGGGAGGCAGGCATAAACATTCAGTCTACAGCAGTATGATTCTATTTATACAAAATTCTAGAAAATGCAAACTAATCTACAGTGACAGAAGCAGATCAGTGGTTCGGGGGAGTGGGGTGGGGAATGCGAGATAGGGCAGAATAGAGGGAGGGATGAAAAATGGGTACAGGGAAGCTTTTGCCACGTGGGGTGGATACATTCCTGATCTTGATTGCATTGTTTGTATCATTGGGTGTACAAATGTCAAACCTTATAAAAATAATCTTTTTAAGTATGTGCAGTTTATTGTATGTCTCTTATACCTCATTAAAGAGGTAAAAAAAATAACTGGCCCCAAAAAAACCAACATTAACACTGGTGCAGTGCTCTAGAACATGGACTTTGGGGGCTCACACACCTGTGTTCAAAGCCAACTCTGCACCTTAAGTGCATTACTTCTTTCTGTCAGTCTCTTGCATTATAGAGGATAATAATGGTGAATTAATATCATGTTCTGCATACAACATGGGGATAATGCCTCTCCAATAGCATTGTGGTGAGGATCAGATATATGTATATTATATGTATCAGTAATATGTATGTTACATATAAGTAATACATATAAAAGTAATATATATGTTATACATATATATATATACAGAGAGAGAGAGAGAGAGCCTACATCATAGTGACTACTCAATAATTAGCCCTTTTTATTACTATTAGCACATGTTCGGAAACCAAAGGGATAATTCTTATGAAATGCGTTTTGTCTCAGTGGGAGAGTGGTACAGTGTGGTAAGCACAGATGAAAGGACCCATGAGGTTGGCTTCTCTCTTTAAGTGATCATACCACATTCTGAAATTAAGCCTGCTCACTTCTGCTCAGAAACAAGAATGCAAATGTGCCCTGAAGCCTTGTTTGCAGAAAAGATGACATTACTTTCGTACCCAGGAGCCATTCCCTTTGGAACCTCTGCATTGCTGCACCTGTCTCTAAGATTTCGGGAACATAAGTTACAAACAAGCATCTCTCTTTCTGTGGCTAATTCCAGTCAGCTGGAAATGAGGGCAGCTTCTCGAGACTGGTTTAGAGACCACGATTCCCATGATGCACTAATCCTGCCTTGTTCCATAAGAAACATCCTGTGGGTTTGGGGATTTGTAGCAGCAGCATTCAGTACGGAGAGATGCCAATTAGTTTAAGCCTGACGGATGAGGACCTCATGAAGGCTGCCTGTACTTTTACGTTTTAGAAATTGCAGTGCTTGGGATGGTGCCTTAAACAGGGTGTTAGATTTGCAGGAATGATAGTAGTATGTCATTTAAAAGCATTTAACTTGGGTACACTGTGATCAAATTTTGATCCTGGTGCCAAATTGCTATAGAGAAGAAGGTAAACTTTATTGTTTTTATGACTGACGGGGCTGTGAGTCTTTGTAATGCTGTCTACAAATTATTTTATAACGCCTTCAATCTGAGTGTTGTTAAGCTGCCCTGATCAGTTGATACTCTTGTGTTTTTTCCCATAGATAACTGGGCCAGTGGCACAGATGAGAGCCTTCTCAGTCCACATCACAGTGGCAGTGATTTGACCATGTCAGTTACGTGAAGACTTTGTGCTTTCTGGAATGACTTGATGGAGGGGCCTATGAGAGTAAGGACTGAACTTGACAGTTTGTGATCATATCCACAGCAACAAGCCCAGAGCTTGCCTCTTCCTAGGGGCTAAGTCAATACAAGCGCAGTGGCTGATTGATCTCTGAAGAGTGCTACTCTCTCAACTATTTAAAAAAAAACTCTGTATCACCTATATATCCATCCATCCATTACATTCTTTCCTCTGTTAAAAATGCTTTTCAGGTATTCATAAACTTAATTCTCACAACAACCCTGTGAAGTGGGGGCTGTTAGTATCCACATTTTACAGATAAGGAAACTGAGGCACAGAGGTTAAGCAATTTGCCTGAGGTCACACAGCTGGTGAGTTGTGGAGCTTGCATAACCTTGTGGTATTTTCTGTGCCTCAGCCTCATTCATTCATTAATTTCTACAAAGACAGCCTGTTCTCTAAGCCCAGGTCTTTGCAATGTGGGAAGAATTGGAGCAGGATAGATTCTCTCTTTTGTGTACTTTTCCTAACCTCTTGATTCTAGTCCAAGCTGAAAACAGAAAGGTGACGGCCCAAAGACATTCAGCTGTGTGTGTCTGCATGTACCCATGCATGTATGCACGTGAGCATATGCACAAGGGCGCACATGTGTGTGCCCTGCCTGGACGTAGTGGAGAGAGGGCAGCAGAGACCCAGCAGGAGCAACCTGAGAATCCCAGTGAGAATTTGCAGTGACTCCATGTGGAAACATAAGTAGAAGACTTTTCTGACATTTAAAAAAACTCTGTTCACATATTTTAGGTGATGTCATTCCCCCAAAAAAGATTAAAAAATAACATAGCTGAAAATTCTCTTGAAGCTGAGAAAAAGTATTTAACATTTAATAACAAATTTTGACCCTTGAGCATTAAAGTACCTATCAGTGATGATAGATACTCAATCCGTTTCTGCTTTTCTGTAGCATTAACCGTGGTGATGTTTGGACTTTAAGGAAAAATAATTAGGGTAAAAGCAGAATTGGTTGCCCTAATCCCTATTCCACTTTTCTAAAACTTCCGTGGGTGAATTTTTCTTAACAGAGATGGTTTGGTCTTGCTGATGGCATAATTTCAATAATGAATAATTCAAAGAAGCAGGCAGTGAATGTTGGCTGAAGACAGAAAAAATATCTTTGAATTCCTATTTCTTTTATGGGCCTTTGGAAGCAGCCACCTATCTCTATGTAAAGCCTCTCTAAGGGAAAAATGGGCACCGTTCTCAGGCTAGTGGGAAATAATGATGTGATCAGTGGAGCCCTTTTCTTGGAAGCCTGAGATAGAGTTTAGCCACCAGAACCTCTCTGCGCCACTGCTCTGGTATCTGGAATGTTATCAAACAAGGGTTATCCAAATAGCAGGCTTTTACAGGGGAAACGGGCAATCCACCTGAAGCAGTGCGCGTCTCCAGTGTGCAGATCTGGGAGGAATATGGAACTGAAAACCGACAAGGCGTCGTGTCATCCAGCAGACCAAGCAGGTGCAAATCCCGGCTTGCTCTGCCATTTTCCGGTTTCTCCATGCCTGGAATGGGAATGCTCTTGCCTCTGGATTCAGAGACTGTTAGTGTGCTTGCTGGAGGAGAGCTGACAGGGTGTGTGTCATCCATCAAGAGGCTTAACAGTCTTCTCCGTTAAGCTACTCCTCTTTTAGCTGCCCGCTCCCGCAATTGGTGCAACACCCCCTTTGAGTGATTTCCTTACACTTTTTTGCACACACACATAGGAGCAGACATGTCTATACACAGGCGAGTGTGTATGAGTGAATCAAATGGATGGATGTCTTTCTCTCCACATGGCCTCTGCCTCCACCTTTGTTAACAGGTCTTCTGACCACTGCATGGGTAATGGTGGGGATGTTCCAGCCCAAACACACCTCTGCAGCCTCCTAGCACTAGAGTTGGCAGGACTAATTGTCCTCTTTTTGCCCCATGCTTCTCCCTGACAAACTGGTATATTTTGAGGTCCTTGATGTTTTCCAAGTCTCAACAACATGCCTTTGACTCGAGGCACCATGGTGTGGCCAAATGAATTTCTCATTCTTCCCAGCATAACGCCTCTTTTCATCCCCCAGCCCAGCAAGCCAGTCTCCTTATTGACTTCATTTCTATCCCTGCTAAGCCACTTCTTCTCCATGTATTTACATGTCACGTGTTCTACCTAAATTATTTTTGTTTTCTTTTTTATGCTTAGTGTAATGTCCAAGTTTTTTCCAATAACACATTACTAATTAGAACCTCCTCCATCAAATTCCCCAAATGATAACCAAGTGTATCCTACGTGTCTTCTACGATTTAACCCAACTTTCCTTTCCAGGATGCACCATGCCCTTTCTTGGTGCCCCACTGAATCTTGTATCCCACCTCCACTGCAGCACCCATCCATCCATCCAACCATCCTTTTGCAGCAGTTATTCATTGAGTGCCTGCTATGAGCCAGGCCCTGTGCCATCACACCGCATAGCATACATTGTTCACATTTCTGCCCCCCCGATAGGCTGTGAATTCCATGTGAAGTGTACACTTCTGTAGACTGTGATGGCTAATTTTACGTGTCAACTGGGTTAGCTAGTAAACCATTATTTCTAGGTGTTTCTGTGAGGGTGTTTCTGGAAGAGATTAGCATTTGAATCAGCAGACTAAGTAGATCTGCTCTCACCAATGTGGGTAGGCATCATTCAATCCATTGGAGGCCCAGATAGAACAAAAAGGCAGAGGAAGGGTGAATTCTCTCTCTTCTTGAACAGTGACAGCTATCCTCTACTGCCCTTGGACATAGGCGCTCCTGGTTCTCGGCCTTTGTCCTCAGAATGGGAGTTACACCTTCAGCTCCCCTTCCAGCTCAGACTGAATTACACCACTGGCTCTCCCGGTTCTCCAGATTGCAGCTAGCAGACCAGGGGACTTCTCAGCCTTCATGATCACGTGAGCCAATTCCCATAATAAATCTCTTATGTATCTATGTATATCCTGTTGGTTCTGTTTACCCGAAGAACCTTGATACACAGACTGAATCTTAAAGTTATGCTGATACATAGACACCAAGCTGGCTACTCAGCAGGAGAAAACATTTTCCAGGAGGAAGAAAATATGTATAGCTGCTCATGGAGGCAGCATGCTGATTTTCTGTATAATAACATGACTATCTAATTGCCTTGTGATTGGTATGAAGTACTGCACTTGAGATATCCATCTGAATTTTGGTTTCTCTGCCTAGATGTTTTCACATCACTTTCTGAGGTCAGAATGGCCAGAATGATCACTGAACCCGTGGTCAAAGGGCCAGCTGATGAGAACTTGGTGTGGCTCTGGGTGAAAGTGAAGCTTATAAGTACAGTCAAGGATCTCACCTAATCCTGGGTCCAGCCCTGGCTTCCCTTACAAGAGCTCTCTGCTGACGGACAGCACGTGGAAGGGTGGGGGCCAACCACTGCCCTTGGGGAGGAGGCACCCTTCTGACCAACCTGGACCATTGGGACTTAAGAAAGCTGAGACCTGTCATTAGAACCCAACCCAGTGGGACTGGCCAAGGGCGCCAGGCCCTCGTCTTGACTGCAGCAGCTCTGGTTTTGCCCGTTCCTGCACGCTGCATCCTCCCCAGACCTACTGATCAGGTTTTTGAGCTCTGTGGCCTCTCATCAGCCAACATGCTACTTGTCTTCTATCGCTTTCTCTCTGTTCCCTTCCTCTTCCTCTTCCTGTCCTTCAAATATTTACTGAGAAGCTGCTCAGGCTGGTTGATAGGCAGTGAACAGCCCGGTATGGACCGACTCATCTGTTTATCACATAGGCATTGAGGAGTTGCCACGGTCAGACATGGGACTAACATGTCCAGAGGATGGGAGACGAGAGAGAATGGCAAACAGGAAGTAAAAGAGGTCCAGCACGGCTCAGCAGTGAACAGGAAGGGGGCTGCAGGGGGTGTGGGCAGCAGCTGGACCATGCAGGGTCTTGTGAGCCATTTTGGACTTTGGCTTAAGAGCAGGGGAAACTATTACGACATTTAAGCCGAGGAGTGACATAGTCAGATTTGCATTTTAGAAGCTTGCTCTGCCTAGGGTGTGGACCATGCATTAGGAGGGCCAAGAACAGAGGCAGAGAGACTATTGAGGGGGCTGTTGCAGTAAGCAGCTGAGCCTACAAGGTGGGAATGGAAAGAAATGCAAAGATGAAGGACGCGAACAAATGTTTCAGAGAGGAGCCCACCACTCTCGGGGCCTGATCATATGTGGGGCCACAGGAGTCGGGTAAGGTCCCTGCCTCCAAGGAGCTCATTGTCAAATATAAGTGATTCTCAGTCTCTGGGGTGGAACAAGGAGCAGATGCCATGAGGCCAATGTGCATCTCTGCGGCCAGGGTATGTGGTTAAATACATATCTTAAAATGCCCATTTTAAACACAATCTGCAGAAAGTGAAGTTCTACAAAGTCTTGGTTGGTGAGATCCATGGAAAAGCATGCAGGAACGATGAGTTACATGTCAAAATCTTGGCATGGAAGGGAAGGAGAACATGGAAACAGATTATATTACAGGATCCACGTGCATTTGGGAAAAGGGGAAAATGCTATTTTGAAAACCTGGATACTTTACGATGGAAACAAAGCAATCTTTGGGGAGATGTTGCCTTTGTCTTGGGGGATCACTTTGGTGATTCCCTTTGGTCATGCAGATGGAAGCCAAGGACATGCATGCCCCATGCTACTGGAGGCACCTTTCTTGTGTATTGAACTTGGGATCCTTGTCAACTTTCTAGAAAATATGCAAGGCTTTCACATTCCTTATGTTGCCAGAGATGGAGGCTTGAATTGTCTTTAGGGCTCAAAGCTCCCCACGTTGGGGGCAACTTACTATTCGATGCCACTGGCTGTGCAAAAGAAAAGCACACTGAGTCTGGAATGGGCAACGAGGCATCTTCTGCATAAGGACAGCGACTCCACGGGAAGTGCAGTGACTCTGCAGAGATTTTATCTCATGAACAGATTTGGCTTCAGGGCATAAGGACGTGATTGTGGAGGTTTTGTATGAGGATTGCAAGTAAACCCCAGGAGCCTGGCAGCTGCCTTATGACTTAGGGAAAAGGGGGCCAATGAGGAAGCCCCATGAAAATATTTTGTCCACGGGGCTGTGATATCTGATTTTCCCCCCTCCTGTATTTAATTCATTGGGTACTCCTGAAACCTGGTAACAGGTCTGCATTTACAGTTTCTGAGGGCAATTTTTGTGATTGGGGACTAGGCGGATTGCAGAGAGCTAGAGTAGGGTGGCAAAGCAGGTGAAAGGTGTCCAGGTATGACAGGTGAGAAGCTAGGGGCTATAGTCCAAGGTGGAGCTATGGGACAGGGACACATATCCTGAGTATTCTTGGGAACCCTTGTTGTAGCATTGTGGGAAGGGGCTCAGGTTAGGATTACTTGGTTAGTGAAGAAAACTGAATGGTAAGGGGGCGGAGGATGGGGAGAGGCTTGCTAAAGGACAGGAAACTACAGTGAGATGGAAGGGATAAATTCTAGGACGCCTGTAGTTATTATATAACTAATAAGTTTCAGATAGCGAGGAGGATAGTGAATGTTTCCAACACAAAGAAGTGATAAATGGTTGAGATGATGGATCACACTAATCCGATTACTATACATTATATGTATCAAAACATCACTATGTACCCCATAAATATGTGCAATTATTACATGTCGGTTAAAAAACTTAAAGATGCAATAAAAAGGAAAGAATTGCTCTCTAGAGGGCTACAAGACTTAGGCTCGCAGATGTTGTCTCAGGCCTCCAAGGTGCCAAAAGGAAGGAGTGCGGATGCTGTGTTAGTCTCCTTGGGCTGCCACAGAAAACACTGTAGGCTGGGCAGCTTGAGCAGAAATTTATTCTCTGACAGTTCTGGAGGCTGGAAGTCCAAGATCAGGGTGCCAGCACTGCCGGGTTCTGGCGGGGGCTCTCTTCCTGGCTTGCAGGCTGCTGCCTTCTCGCCATGTCCTCATGTGGCCTTTCCTTGGTGCCTGTGCGCCAGGGTGGGGGAGCAAGCTCTCTGGTGTCTGTACTCAGAAGGGCACTAATCCCGTCACGAAGTCTCCCCTCTCATGACCTCGCCTGAGCCTACTACCACCTAAAGACCCCACCTCCAAACACCGTCACATCAGGGGTAGGGCTTCAACATATGGATTTGGGGGCATGCAAACATTCAGTCCATATCACTGCCTGAGGGAGGTGTTGCAGAACAAGTGACATCTCAGCTCCCAGGATTATTCATGAGTTTTTTGGCTGGGCCTGGCTGTCTCTCACAAGAGTATGAACTCTCAGGATTGACCTGGTCAATCTTAGTGGGCCTTTGAAGACCTGCAGGCCAGGAGTCAGTTTGGCCCCAAAGCACTAAGAATGATAAAATATCAAGAACTTACATGCATTGAGTACTTCCTGTGCAGTGCAGTGTATGTGTATTAATATCATCATTAAGTCTCACAACTATCCTACGAGGTGGGCGCTGTTATTTTTATACACCACGTGGCAAATGGGGGCTCAGGGAGAGGCTACTGGCCACCTGGCTAGTGAGCAGGGGCTGTCTCACTCAGAGGTCAAGGTCAATTTTAAGTTAGGTGAGTTGACCTAAATGCTCAGAATCTGGAAAAGTGAACCAAGACTAGGACAGCCCCAAACCGGGGGCCAATTCATCCGTATCTGATGACTGAACTCTAGGCTCAGGGCCCTCTATGGGGACCCACACCAATCCCACCTCCTGTCTCCACTGCTGACCAGCTGCCACGGCGTCTGCCCAGGCTCACCCTTGGGTGAGGTAAGGTGTTCGTGTGGGTGGGCTCAGCCCATGATGCCTGCAGGAAGGCATCCCCCAGGAAGCCTGTTCTGAAACCCCATTAAACTCATCTAGGTGAATTCTGTCTCCCAGATCCCCATGCTTGGCATAGCCCAGGTCAAGGTGGCTCCTGCATAGAGGGTGATCCACAAAGCACCTTCTGTCCCTGCACAAGGAAGTCACTGTTCATACTTAAGGATGTTATCAGTTGGCCCCTTTGGTGCCTCTGTGGAAAAGGCCAGTTGGTACATCACATGATCCAGGAGCTGATCTGCACTTAGAATGCTTACTGCAAAATTAGGGGACCTAGTTAACAGAGGTCTCCATAAAATATAGACGACCACAGTCCCTAGGGTGGAAATGGAAAGTGATCACCCCTACTGTGGTCTAAAATTTATTTTTTATTTTATTTTTTGAGACAGGGTCTGACTCTGTTGCCCAGGCTAGAGTGCCGTGGCATCATCATATGTCACTGCAACCTCAAATTCCTGGGCTCAAGGGATCTTCCTGCTTCAGCCTCCCCAGTAGCTGGGACTACAGGTGTGCACCACCACTCCTGGCTAATTTTTTCTATTTTTGGTAGAGACAGCATCTTGCTCTTGCTCAGGCTGGTCTTGAACTCCTGAGCTCAAGTGACCCTCTCACCTTGGCCTCCCAGAATGCAAGGATTACAGGCATGAGCCACTGCGCCCTGCCATACTATAATTTATTGAAGGGATAATTTCACAAGATGTTTTGCAGAATGCATAAAAAGATGAGGTTCCTGGCCCCAAATCTCACTGCAAACTGAAATTGTTGAGCATTGAAGTTCAAACTCGCTGCAACCTGCGATCGTTATCACGAATAGATTTTAGTCAGGAAGGCTAAAGACAGCTGTTTGCTTTGAGGAAGTGTTTAAAGGAGATTAAGAACGATGATTTTGGAAGAAAAGCACAATGTTAACTTAGAGCGAAAAGGAAATGTATGTACGTCTTGAAGGCCTCAGAGACAAGGAGCTGTATTAAATGTCAAATTAAAAGATGAGTCATCAATGATAATAAATGTCTGCATCTGTTCAAATGCAGCAGAAGCCTGCCGTGGGCTTGGTGACACATGGATCATTTCTGTTTTACTGATCAAATTACCTTGGTTATACATTCTCTGGGGGCAAAAGCCGCCGTATTTGGAGAAGTTGTGGTTAAACATTTAGGGAAACGCTCTAGCCTGAGGTAAGGATTTTAGACACAAGAAGGAGCAGCGTGGAACACAGACACACACCTGCACTGTTGTACTTATCGTCTGAATTATAAAATGCCTCTCCTGTCCCCCTCCTCACTTCAACACCATCCTCCTTCTAGAAGCTTTGAAAAATTAACTTGCTCTTAAACATGCAGCATCTGATGGATGTGACGCGTGTCTAAATTATATTGTCCAAACTCAACACATATTAGCTATGCTTACTGTTACCTGCCTAGGTCTAGGTTTCCATTTTGGAAGCTGTAGTTTCCAACAGATTCATATTTAAAAGCACGGGTTGGACTGATAGCCTATAATCTCACTCCAGGCAAAATATCTAGTATGTGGGGGGAAAAAAGGCAAAAGAAAAGCTCTTTGTTTCCTCAGTGCTCAAAAGAGCACATTTTCTTTAAAGAAAACGCACTGGCTCTATGCGTTGCCCGTCCTGCCATGGAGACTTTGTGTCTGCAAATGCGTCAGTGGAATCGGATCATTAGCATGTTCTGAAATCCCCGTGGCAAAGGCTTTGACGCGGAGAAGGTGCTGGCGAGCCGTGCCCACTCACACCCTCCTCACACGTGTGCACCCTGGCGCTGACTTTCGGAGGTGCAGGGCTGGGCCTCTTGCAGGAAGTCCTGAAGGTGGTTCAGACCCTGACCCTGCTCGAGTCCCCAGGGCTGACAGGCCACTAGTCAGAGGTGGTTGTTTCTCCTCCCTCCCTTCTCTCCTTCTCCTTCTCGCTTTCCCCACCTCTGTCTCCCGTTTCTCTATTTTTCAGATGTTACTGTTTCAGGGGTGAGTTGGTGGCTTTGGGAAGTCACTTGTGGCCTCAGGACTCACGTTAGCCCACCCTTATCTCCTGGGGCCCCCTGTGCTCACTCTCAGAGGGCACTTAACGGCTAAACATCCTGCTGACGGCCTTGGGACCTGAGACCCCTGGAAGATCTCACTGATAAAAATGAGTCTGACCACACAGAGGACCTTTGTTTCCTAAATCTAAGTGGCGTGACACTCCCAGCAGCTCCAGGGAGACTCAGCACCAGAGAGAATGAAATAGTATGGGAGGGCCCCGGTTGGTCCCCACAGCCAGGGCTGACGTGGCCCTGCTGCTGTGTGGACGGAGCAGACCAAAGCCCTCCATCTGAGGAGAGAGAAGAGCCCTGTCATCCTCAGCACTCGCCAGTGAGCGCGGCGCTGGCCATGCCCAGCAGGCCAAACTCTGTACCTAACAAGGGCTCCACTCACTGTGCAGACAGCATGGGCTGGGACGGAGAAGACTTAAGTTTCTTCCACTAGAGGCCACTAAAAATCATCCACATGTGTTATTTGTATCTTTTAGTACAACATCTGCCCTTTTTTGAGCATCTCCATTGCTGCCACCGTGCAGGAAGGTGCCCAACCCACACCATCTGAATACTGTGTATTTTAGATGCTGTTATGACATATAATTAGCTATTAAAGTCAAGATATTTCTAACAGAATGAGGAGTTTGTAAAATACTGAATGCCAGGTTCTATTTCCCCTTTATGTTTATTAAAAACAATTTCACTAGCCTCATCGTTTTGGGGCATTATCTGAAATTGTTTTGTCAAGATTGTTTTAAATAGTCAGCAGTAGGTTCATTTTCTAAAAGCTGCAAATCAAGTTTCTTTTATACGATCAATAATAAAGGTGGTGACCTTATTTGAGTTTCCAGCAGTCAAGTGTTTGTGAGATTTCAGGGGGTGAGTTCATGGTTAGAAATGAGCTTTTTTTCTCATTTCTTTCTCTCCACTGTCCCCAGACAGCCAGGCAGTGGCTGTGCCTGTCTGGTGAGACACCAGCCAGAGCAGGTCCTGACACACCCACCCAGGGCACCTCTGCAAAGAGGCCGACCCCTCGGCCCTTGCCGATTGCACAGTTGTCCTATTGCTGCTGTAACAAATGGCCACAGAGTGGCTTCCAACAACACACATTAGCATCTCACAGTTCTGTAGATCAGACGTCCCATATGGGTTGCAACGTCATTTGTTGGCAGGGCTGGTTCCTTCTGGAGGCTCTGGGGAGAATCAATTTCCTTGCCTTTTCCAGCTTCTAGAGGCTTCCTTCATTCCAGCTTTGAAGCCAGCAAGGCCGAGCGGAGTGCTGCCCACCTTGCTTCTCTTTGCCTCTTCTTCCACTTCTAAGGACCCATGTGATCAGATTGAGCCCACTTGGAGAATTCCGGGCTGCTCGCCCCATCTCAAGTTCAGCTGATCAGCAACCTTAATCGCGCCTGCAACCTTGTTTACACATGTGCAGGTCCTGAGATTAGCATGTGGACATCTCTGGGGGGTCGTTATTTGCCTACTGTAGTGATCCAGGCCTGCCTTTCAGCTTTGTGTTCACGTGTCCTAACTGTGCAAATCAGTCTAGCTGGGCTCCCACATTCTTCGCTTCCCCGACGTGGGTCGGCTTCTTTACCTGGCAGTAGAAGTCTCTCAGGGTCGGAGCATGCGTAGCTGAAGCCTGGGGAAGCCCGGCTAACTTGAAGAGGGCCCTGAGGTTGCAGGGGGGAGCTGGGACCTCAGACAAACTGGGAATGGGAGTTCTGGGCCTTAATGGGGAAGGTGCGGGCCTCTCTCACTGAGTACTTGCTGCAGGGGTGGGCCTCTTGCTGGGGACGGGGATGGCAGTGTGGGGTGCAGGCCTGGGCCTGTGCAAACCACCTGGGTATCTGCAATGCCAGGAGTACACTGCTGAGCATGAGGACTCCACCGTGCTGGCCCCAAGTCAGCAGTGTGGCCTATCCATCCGTTCACGCAGACCCGGGCTGCCGTTTATGCAGCTCGAGAAAATGCTCAGCCAACAGGTTAGCCCAGGAGAATAAGTGACTTCACTCTGCACGACCAGGGCTGGGTGTTTCCCTTTCCCACATACAGGAAAATCTGTTCTTGGCCGAAATGGATGTTTGATTTTTCCTTCCTTGCTCTTATATTCCTGAAGGTGACAAATAATCTTTCGACAAATATGGAATTTCTCTGAAATCCTGCTGACTGCAACCTGATTTTCTTCTTGCACATTGACGTGCCTGCCCACAGCACGGATTGATCCAGGCTGTTTACCGAGGGGTTAAGCAATTGATTTTAATTAAATCCCCTTTTTAGAAATCAGCACAATGCATCCATTTTGGGCCCCCCTTTCTCAGAACATTAAGCAACTTGTTAAGTAATTTCTTCCAATTTATGGGCCCCCATTAGCCTCTCTCTGGAGACCCAGAGAATTAAGTGAGACATAGCGTTCATTTCCAAAAACCTCGAGTCATTGATTTTGAATCCTCATGCCCAAAGTTCAGGGAAATTGTTCAATAAAACTTTAGCTCGTTCTCTAGTTTTTCATTTTGCACTGTAGACTTCAATCATTGGCTTACAGTTAGTGGGCAGAAGTGCTTTGGACTAGAATCTCTTGGTTGGAAGGGGTCCTGAGAGTCAGCTGGCTCCTTTTGTGTCTGACGTTGCTAGAATTCTCTCTCTGATGGTTTCTCTGAGTGGTCCTCATTACGTACTTTAATGTGCATAAAAACCACCTGGAGAGCTTGTTACACCAGCATCCAGGGCCCTGATTCTGATCCAGTGGGTTGAGGTGGGGCTTCAGAATTTGCATTTCCAACAAGCTCCCAGGTGCTGCCCATGCTCCTGGTCCCAGGACCACATGTCAGGTGATGCTGCTCTGGGCAGAGTGTTTCAGGCAGCAGCACAAAGACAAGCTTCTGTGGGCCGTGGAAAGGGGGCGAGGTGATGTTGTATCACCAGGCACTTCAATGCCACGAATGTTTTGCCTAGATGTCTACTTGTGCGAGATTCAAGGCAGAGACACAAGACGTTGGTCCCCCAAAAAGGTGGGAGAGGAGAACTGGAGGTGAGCTCAAAACAAAAACCAAACAACAAAGGACATAGATAAGCGGCATGTAATTCTTAGCTATGCTAGTCTATCCAGGAAGAATTTCTGGGTAATATCTCTGGTTATTTCTCACGGTTTGTTATTAAAGTAATTATTAAAGTAATAATTGCCACGGAGACTGTATTTTCACTGTTGCCCACAGCTTTCCTATTAATCCAAATTCATTTGGGTCCGTGTATGTGTTGCCTTTTTTCTCTAGACTTTTTCGGTGAGCGTACTTTGGGAACCTGAACTTCACGTGAAAATAAAACTACGTTGCGGAATCGCCTCCAAGGTAGATAAAATTTTAATTGGCTTAATTTTCAGAAGTGCCTTAAAAAATCATTCTATCCCCAATTAATTTCAGTGAGCAAGGAACCCCTCCAAGTTCCTTCCAAGTTCACCATCTCCTGCCTGCACTTTCCGTTTCTTATCGCATTTTGAAAGCTGGTACTATTTTGTTGTGTTTCTCGGGAAGCTATGATTGGGTTGGAATGAAGCTCTTTCTCAGGTTTAATATTAGTTATAATAATCATCAACAAATATGTATGCTATGCCCATGCAAAATGTTAAGCATTTAGAGAAGGTGGGATCCTGATTCTTAGAAAACAAAATATGATTTAAGCGGTTTTGTGTGGATGCAAATATTTATAGACTATTCTGTTTGCTTTATAAAGTATTCCACCAAAGGTTTTCTCTAAGTAGAAGAATTGGTCTGATTTACTTCTTAAAAATTGGGCAATATTTTTGGAAAAATGATTGTGAAATAAGAGAAACAGTTACAATGGCACTCTGAGAAGTAAACAGAAAATTATAATTATGAATTTGTTGGGTGTCAAGTTTTTAAGGTTTTCGGTTGTGTTGGCCATGAGGAAACACTATTCTTTCCTACACAAACAGAGTCTGAAGGAAGAGGTAAAACCTAAAAAGCTCCCAAAGTTTGCTGGATGGCTCGAGTGGGAAGGTGGGTGAAATATTTACAAATGCTTTGGGGATGTGATTAGAGGTGAACACAGAGAATGAGAGGGGGAGAGACTGATGTAGAAGAATACGTCAGTCAGCTTGACAGACACAAAAAATGGGTCCTCACAATAAATTATGAATTGGAGGCCAATTTTAATTTTCTTTCCCTACCCTCTTTTGGTAGTTGTAGTCTGTTATCTTTAAGCATAATTCCAAATTTTCAAAGCCATCTCTGTGAGGCTTTATATAAATGCCAGGAGAGCTGGGCCGGGAAGGAGAACCAGCCGGGATTCTTTAGTTCCAGTAATGATTTCCTTGAATTCCTGCTGGTTCATTTCCAAGTTTCTTTCTTCTTCTTCTTTTTTTTTTTTTTTAAACAGCTATACTATATCTGGAAATGGAAGCTTCTTCCAGGCCCCGAATAATCAGTGGCTGTGATATTATTCTTATTAGAATGTTAAATGCTCACTGACCCCTTTCTTCTCAGCTCTCCAAGAGCAAATTCTGACTGCCCACATGTTCAGGGACCGGGTGTCTTTTGACTCGCAGCAGGACAGCAGAGAAGCTGTTACCCATGCCTGGTTCGTTTGACAGCCCAGCCGGGCCGCAGGTGCCTGACCTCAGCATTGCTAATTCCAATCCCGCCATGTGGCAGCAGACCGGGTGTCAGTCTGGCTTATTAAAGAGAACCAGGGCATTTCTAACAGGAACCGAGGGGCAGCGGCTTTAGAGACTCTTAGGACACGGGGGAAGTGGATGCTGACACTCTCATGCCTACCTTTATTTCCTGAAGTTTTATCTTAAATACATTTTCCTTCTTCCCTCACTTCTCCCTCCACTAGTGAGCACCTGCTGTGCTCTGAGGCTCATTGCAAAGAGTGCTTTCTCTGAGACGTCAGCAATCCACCCAAGCGTAATGAAACACACTGTCACCCGGGTCACCCTAGACGTTTCACACACATCTCTAGTACGTGGTAGTGGTAGCCTCATTGTTTCATGGTGTTTGCATTTCTATATTTCTAGTTCCTGAAATGTGGTATTTATTCAATGTTACTGAGTGGACTTCTTCATCCATGTTCAACATAGATCTCAGCATGCCCTGATCAAGGCTGTTGTATACATGGCACAAACACTGAAGTTTACCTTTTTCATCCAGATATGTTGGCACTCTATAGGCAGAGTCCAGATCACTCACAAAGGGCCAGTGTAAACAGAGGGACAGAGTGGTCTGGAGTTAGACCTGGATTCACATCCAGACTCTTCCCCTTGCCACGTGGCCTTGGACAAAGGCTTTCCTATCTGAGGCTATTTCCCCTCCTGTGCAATGGGACAGAAATAAATAATAACACACGTAACATGCTTGGTCTAGTGATCAGGATTTCATAGCCTCGATCTTAACGTGGGAGCTCTGGGGCCAGGCCACTTCCTCACCTTAAAACATCCCCCCAGAACATGCACAAATGACTATTTTTGTAATGTGTATTTCAAGGTATTTGTTGTACACAGATTATCTTCAATTTATTTGCTTTTAGCCCAGTCCTAAAAAAAGATGGTGAAATATCATGTTTCCTCTCGTTTTATTCCTTCTGCTCTAGTCAAGAACACTTTGCCAGCAATGCCTTTCTCTGCACAATGAGTCCGTCTCCCTAATGTATGAGGAGTCCTAACACTCATGGCTTGGGGGCTCCTGGCTCCCACTGGGGAAAATGTTCTGTCCCCAGGGCCAGGGGCTTACTCTAAGTGTGGGCCAGCTTCCCCTGGTCTGCCCTGGGGCACAGGTGGACTTGTGATTTCAGCAGTCTGGGGGCCTTAGAGGAAAATGGCAGAGTAATAGTGGGTCCAGGTGAACCATCCCTGACACTGAGTAAAGACATGACGGAGCCTCTGCCCGCTGCATGATGCAGCATCGGGAGTGTCTTCCTGAGGGGGGATTAGGATGATGATTCTCTACAGGTGAAAGTCTAGTGTCATGGAATGTGGTTAGAAAATCTGTGGTCCTAGGGAGCCACTCCCCCCATTTTACAGGTAATAAAATTGAGCCCTAGAGAAGAACAGAAGTAGCTTTCCTAAAATCACCCAGTGAATTAGGGAAAGAAATAGAGAAATAGAACCGAGATCTCGTGACTCTCCTGGTCATTGTTTTTCCCCAGAATTTAAGCCTCTTTTGCCTAAATCAGCATCATTTTGAGCTCCCCCATAGACCTGGATTTTGATGAACACTAAAAGTTAAGAGAAGGAAATCAAACCTAGATGATGTTTCTGTTCCTTCACCAAACTCTCCTCCACTTGAACTTTCTTTCTCTTAGTTGCTTGGTCTGCCTGTGCTTTGGTTTCTAGGGGGAAATGCCAGGTGCCCTTTCAAGACACTTTATCTCCCCTGAGAGCCTAATAATGATACTTGAATAAGTACTTTTTAGAACTTTTTCTATATTTGGAATCATTTAACATTCCCTATTTTTTTTTTGAGACAGAGTCTCACTGTGTTGCCCGGGCTAGAGTGCCGTGACATCATCCTAGCTCACAGCAACCTCAAACTCCTGGGCTCAAGTGATCCTCCTGCCTCAGCCTCCCGAGTAGCAGGGACTACAGGCATGCGCCACCATGCCCAGCTAATTTTTTCTATATATTTTTAGTTGTCCAGCTAATTTCTTTCTATTTTTAGTAGAGATGGGGTCTCACTCTTGCTCAGGCTGGTCTTGAACTCCTGACCGTGAGCGATCCTCCCACCTTGGCCTCCCAGAGTGCTAGGATTACAGGTGTGAGCCACCGCGCCTGGCTTCCTTTTTCTTTAAAGCCAAATTTATAAAGCGGTTCCATGCTGTTCATTTTTGAATGATTAAGGTCTTAATCAATATTTGGGTCTTGTTTGAAGTTAAGAGTATTACAACTTAGTGGTTGAGAGGAAGGGCACTGAACTGACTCTGCTCAGGTGCCCGTGCAGCCTCTTCCTCTCTGTGCAATTTTGGGAAGCTGTTTAACCTCTTCCTGGGCCTTAATTTCCTCATCCGTAAAATGGGGAAATAATGGAGGCACTTCATGGGATGACTGTGAGAATTATGGATGCTAAGTAGCTGGCTAATATCTGTCACATAGTAAATGTGCAGTAAATGTTACATTGTTAATAAAAAATAATGACAGTCAATTTAATGTGAATGTCAAAGGAAAACTTCCATCAAATAGGAAACTTATTCCTGAAAAATTGTTCCCAGAGATTTCCAGCAATCTAGGAAATGATTTTTGTCCTTGTGTTGGCTTTATATTATATCATGTCAGCTTAGGCAGAACGTTAGTCCCCGGAATTCCCTGCCATGTCTGGCTCTGGGTTAGAGCTGGCCTGAAGAGGAATTTGCATGAGATTTAGAAGCAGAGGTGAAGCGGCAGCCATTGTGCTTTGAAGGTCAGCGTAGGGGGCGCCCAGTGGCCCCTCAATGTGCCACTGGCTCACTTTCTCAGCTCAAGGCAGCAGGTGACGCACAGCTCCTTCAGCTCCCACCAGATGACTTCCGCCGACTTCTGCAGGTCCTGGGGCAGGTGCATGTGCAACTCTGTGGCAAAGAACAGCAGCCAGTGACCGCATTCTCAGGTTACCGTGGAGAGTGACATATACGCATGCCAGCTTGTGCTGTGGGTTCCTGTGTGTGTGTTCTTGTGTGTTCTAGGTTGTTTTTGCAGGTTGTCTCTTGGCCTAAATCTCTCCCTCTTCATGTCCAGCTTTTCTTTCTTTCATCCTTGCCACCCTGTAGTGACTTCAGTCCCATCACCAGATGCAAAGTCAACAGCCTTCTGTAGGCTTTTTCACTTGCTCTTATAGTTTTGTAGGTGACCGAGTAGTTGCTGCCGTGGAATATTTTAGTAAAAATAAGGAATTTAATGGTCTGGTTGGTTGGTTGTAAGTGCATCGGGGAACTTGGGGTGGAAGTCATTCTTTATTACAGGTATCTACAAGTTCTACTGGGCAGCCTCAAGTGCTTGCCCATGGACCACCAAGGGACCATGTGACTATCACAAGCTGGGTATCATCTGACCCACTCAGCCATGAGGTTGGGTGTGTATAGTAGCATTCCATCATCATTTGATGGGATGTATAAATCGTATATGTGAGATTGGGCTTGAGAAAATAAAGTGTGTCAAGAGATTCGTGCTCATGGAATTCACTGCTTTGATTATATCCCCATCAAGCTGAAGCAGCTGACCTGAGAGATGCTGAATTGCCTTTTCAAAGAACCAGTTACATTGATGGCTGAGTGTACACACCGTGCAGAGCCGGGGTCATTTGCTTTAAATCAGTCATGTGCTTTAAATCAGCTACCAATACATGGTGCTGCCCCTCCCCCATAAGGTTCATTGGTCTAGGAGTCAAGGAGTGAATATAGGAGCGCCTCTCTCACTATTAAACCTGGTGACTCAAAGGTGAAATTTTGCTTCCATCTCTGAGACCCTGGGTCTGCTGGTCTAGAGGTCTTAGTTCCCAGGGGACAAATACCTCCACCAGGAGACGCAGATGTTGTTCAGTCGAATTGGAAGCTGAGGCTGCCAGCCAGCCACTTTGGGCTCTTCCTGCCAGTGTATCAGCAGGCAAGGAACAGAGTTTCTGTATTCATGGTGCCACTGATGCCATCCGTGGTTGCTCCTGTGCAGTGGGGAGGAGGAGCAGTACCTACCAGTATTCCCATGTCCTGTGGTAAGTCGGGGGAAAACCACAGTGGCACAATTCAGACAGGACTTTCAATGGCCCAGACCCTTTAGAGTTGAAGGTTTGGGTCACCTCTCCAGCAAGGAATCATGACTTGCTTGCTGAAGGCAAAGGTATGTGGGTTGTGGAAGAAGATAGTTGTATCAGTGTGACTGAGTGATTAGTTGCAGAAATAAGTTGCAGAAACTGTAATAGTTACGAGCATTTCTTCCTCATTTTGATAGGCCTATATCTGTGCATGTATTAACTGTTTTCTTCCCCTCCTTACCATTCCCCTACCATCTTATGTAAGATATATTAATAGTAGTTAACTCTGTGTCTCAGTATGTAAGTTATAGTTATTCAAAAGAGGAGTGTGACCCAGCTAGACAAGGAATGAATATGACCCAAAGATGGACAAAGGGTCTGTGTATCTTTTGGGCAGTGGGTTTTCAGTGGCACATGGGAAGTGGAAGCGTGACTTTGCTATTGTCTTTGGAAGTTAAGTATGGTTAAAAAGAGGCATGTGTGGATGCCAAGCTGACAATGGGAGGACTGTAGTGGCTTTATACTCAGTTTTCCTAAGCTAAAACTATTTATCACCTTTTAAGAAATGAGATGAAATTGTCAAACATTAAGCTGCTGCAGATAGCTTTACAATTTAAATGAACAAACAAAATGAAACTTTGAAAAAACATCACCAGTGTATTGCTGGAGTCTACCAGGCCTTAGGAAAAGGAAACATCTTAATTCTGATTAATCAGTCCCCAGAAGATGAGACGAAATGTGGTCAGTTAAGTTTTGGCAAAGGAAATTGGCGTCACTGGCTCATGGACTGAATGGAGGACTGTTTCAGAAATCTTGGAAAACAAACGAAGTGATCCGATTCCTCCCGGTCTAGAAGGCTGGCCTGAAAACAGTCTCACATCCAGCTACTGAAGCAAAGTCAGGGCTGTGGCTGAAATGCAAGTCTAACGATGGCCATGACACAGAGGCTCAGGGTGAGGAGGTGTGAAGTAAACTCCTCTCTTCCTGGCTGGTCGGCTGTCTGGGGTCCCTTAAGGACGGAAACTCAAAGGAAGGTGAAAGCGTTCACTAGATGGTTTTCCTCTCTGCAGCATCTTCTGTAGAGATAGCTTTAGAGAATCTTCCTTCTGGTAAGCCTTGGGGAAATTTGATCATAAATGCAACGATTCATATGCAAGACAACTTGCTCTGGGGCATGTCACCTTCCTTCTGCAGCTGTTGCTCTCTTGAAGGGCCTGTTTACCAGGTACCATCTGCTGGCTCCCAAAGCCCTTTTGTCATCTGTTTCCTAGATGCTCACAGCCTCAAAGCCAACTAGGAGTAGGTGTTGCTTCTTTGTACTGAGGCCAGGAAACAGCTGGACTCTGGAAGTTCCCAACTATCAAAGCATTTAAAGATATTTGGAGTCATACAAGATCCCATGATGTCACTTCCCATCAAGTTGAACAGACCCGGATGATGAATATAGCACGGTTATAGGTCTTCTGTAATCTAAATTTGAAAAATGATCAAACGGTGAGCCCAGAAATACAATGGAGAAAGCTTTGTCTAACTGGCATCCACACCAAGAAATAATGTCCGGAAGTCAACTGGACATACTGCCTGAGCAGAAATCCCCCCTGCATTCTGTTTCATTCATTTCACAAACTTGAACAGTACTTACTGTGTATAGCTTCTATTCTGTCTTACAAATACTAGTTCAGTTAATCCTTACAGCAACTCTGAGTTAAGTACTGATGTGATTGAAATTTACAGATGAGAAAACTGAAGTACAGAGAAGTTAAGAAACTTGCCCAAGGTAGCTCAGCTAGCAAGTGGTGAATCTGCATGTAAACCCAGGCCATCTGAGTCCAGATTCATGTCCTGTGTACAAGGAAAAGGAGCAAATCTTAAGGAAAGAAAATATCAAGAAATAGATATACTACTGCTTTGGGATGAGTTCTCTTTCATTTGTTTCCTTTACCAACTATGGTATAATCGTCAATAGTCATGGTTAGTAAGTATCATTGTTATTTTAGAAGACGTTGATCGAACGAACCTCTGCTATGTGTCAAGAATTATGCTGTTTCCCATGTACTTGCTCACAGGACCACACTACAACTGCTATTTATCATCATTATCCCACTTTCACATATTGCAAAACTGAGGCTCAGGGAGAGATGATCATTTGCCCAAAGTCACACAAAGTGGAAGTAGGAAGGATCATGGTTGGAGCCCATGCCAAGATATTCCACAAGAAGTTGAAGACAAACCCGTGGTCCTGTACTTTCATACGTAATGCTATCTTGAAACATGGGTCAAATGTTAGAACGAGAGGGGCTTTTGGTCCCTTTAAGGGGCACCAACTAGCGTGGCATCCCCACCAGCAAGTGCTGGGCATGTACAGGGTCTGGGGTCTTCAATGGAGCACTGGGCTGAGGGGTGGGGGCCAACACCTGAGCACATCACCCCCTGCATTCTTGGCTGAAGTGGTTGGCAGTGGCACCATCATTC
>RJWJ010009602.1:0-49482 GCA_004363605.1 Indri indri | reverse complement strand
GAACCTGGAAGAGTTGCAGGAAGGGGTAGATTATCAGATGCCAAGATTCTGTGTGAACACTAGTTTATACTAACTTATCAGACATCCCAGGGTTTTTACTTTTTTTTTTTCCTTCTATGAATCTGTTCTTCACCCTTCCTCCCTCTCTCCCCAACCATCATGGTCTTGGCTAGGCTTCTTGTTCTTCCTAATGGGATATCTTATTTCTTGCTCACTTATGTTGTCTTCTCCAGGCCTTGTTGGAAAATGCTTAAAATCTCTTCTATCCAGTCATCTTATTTCTGTGTCAGCTTTTTCTGGTTCAGATACTAACCATGGGTACCCTATTTCCTTGTTCCAACTTTCACAGATAATTGCCTCTTTTTTTTTCACATTTCATTTTATTTTTTTATTTCAGAATATTATGGGAGTACAAACATTTTGGTTACATATAATGCCTTTGCCTTACCCAAGCCAGGGCTACAAGTCTCTTAAGGAGTTTCTGAAAGTCTTAAGTTTCCAGGAAGCTAGAAGCTTCCAACAAGATGGAATGGACAGTGTTTTCATCAGGTCCTGTGATGTTTACATATACATCACTCTAATTCTTTTACAAACCACACCTGAACCACATCTGTTTCACTGATAAAGCCTATTCTTTGACAGAAGTAATTGTATAGTATTGAAGGAAGGTGGGAGCAGTGGCAAAATCAAGACTCCAGAATAATTGTGTTTCATATTCTGACTCTGTTTTGTTCTCAGGTTTTTGAAGCCTAAGATGTTGGGACTTTAACCTGTAGATGATGGGGAACTACTGGAAGTTTTGGAGCAGGGTGATACGATGACATTCAGCCTGTCCGTAATGGACAATATGAATTAATGAAGGGAGGCACCAAGGCAAGTAATTATTAGAATATAACAGAAGAAAAGGGCAACAGAATTAAAAAAAAATGAATGAGGTTTTAGGCGAAGAATGTGTGTGTCAGCTATGGAAATGCAGCCATCACAACTGGTAAAAATTCAAAAGAATAAAATGTGCTAAATTTGGAATAAAACACATTTCAGGTAATGGTATTTGAGGTAGCTGATGATATAGAAATGGGGCTTGGAGAGAGAAAGTATAAATATAAGTAAAGAGAAAAAGAGTTAAAATTGTGGCACAGGATCATATTACCAAAGAAAGGAACAGAGAGAACAAAACACCAAGGACTAAGTAAACCCTGGGAATATCCACAGTTACCAGACTACAAGAAGAGAAAAGTGAGGTTTATATTTTAGCTAATAAGTGGACATTAAAGGCTGACTTCCATCATAACTGTTGTTAAATGGTGTTATCCAAGAAATAGTAACTCTTGCTTCACTTTTTTCCTGGGGCAAATGCTGAAACAAGCTCTGGCAGGCTCAGTTCACTGGCTGGTACTATACCCTCACACTGTCTTTGAAGACTTGCCTTCTAATGAGGACTTTTTCATAGTTCATTAGCTATAATTCCCTGAAATGGGGCCAACCGACACTTGCCTTGGGCTGAATACGCTCATAGTGTGATTCCAAAGTATTTATCAATACATTAATGATTCACACGGTAGGACAGGCAGTGCCTGAATTTTAGGGGCTTAATAAACATATGTTGAAGGAATAAATGACTGACTGAATGCGCAAAAATTTAATTCTACACAAACTAGATACAGAAATTGGAATACCGAATAAAAGTTCTTAATGGAAATGATATTACAGGAGTTGGCAAATAGATGCAACAGTAAAGATTCACTAGTGTAGATTTTCTGAAGTAAAACCATTCTGAACGAATAAAGATTTAGCAGGCCTGGTACTGAGTTGAGTGTCCCTGATACAAAAGCTTGAGCTCCTATTAAAGCTGCAAGTCAAATACAATCCAGTGATATTATGCTATAATTTAAAAACCAAGGTTTGTACAAAAATATTTTCAGTACGCTGCTGATAGGAAATACAGGGCAGTCATCCCTTTAGGCTCAGCACTGGTCAAGCCTTTACAAGTGTACTTCTTGGCTTCAGCTTTAGGCCCACAAACTAAAAACATCTATAGAGGATTTGGAAGGAATCCTGAGGAGACTAATCAAAGAGATTAAAGGAGAAAAAAAATGATAAAGTTGGCCCCAAAGAGAAAGACAAAAGAAACACCATTTATTTAACCCAAGAAGGAGAAGTTGATAAGCAAATAATAATCTTCAAATATTTTGCCAATGTGGCCAACAGCTGTTCTGTTTCACTATAAGCAGGACAAAAGAAAATGAGCTTCCAGAGCAAAGGCAGCAAAGCCCAGATGCACAACTGGTTTTTCCCCAAAGAACCTCCTGGCAGCAGGGGTTGGGATATTGTTTGATAGGACCCAAAGAGGCAGCAACATTTTCCTCTCTCTTGTACCTTCTTTAGCACGAATATGCAGCTATATATCTAAACAGCTGTCCAGGGAAGAAGGAGAAATTCTATAAACAAAAAATCCTTTTCTATCTTTACGGTTGTCAAAATCCTTACATACAGTTAAGCAGCAAAGATGTGAGAAGGAACTTCTTCAGAAGAGTCATTTTTCTTAAGACTCCTAAAAGGGGAAATTCTGAACCTTCATCATAAAAATACTTTTTTTTAAAAAAAAAAGAAATAATGCTATGGATTAGCTACAGGTCTCTTTGCACATGTCCCACTGTGCCATTCAGAAAATAACTTGATTCTGTTATCTGTATTTCCAGCCAAGTGTAAAAGGACACTCTATTTCCTATTATTCCACAAAGTTGAACTTTTTGAAAATAAGTTTTAGACTTTTTGAAAATAAGTTAAAACTTTTCTGAAAGGAATTATTCAAATGTCAGTTTAAGCCTATAAAGCAAAATAACTAGATGGTGGCATTTTTATTATTGTTCTGTTTCACTTCCTTTCTCCTGTAGGAGCAAAGGATCACTTTACATCGGGTTCCAAGCTCAGGAGCATCTGGCTATAGTCCTTCCTTCCCTTTGAGTTTAGAAAATTACAAAGAACAAAATAAAAGATGACTCTCTCCCATGTCTTTCATGGATTCCAAATTCTCACTGGAATCCAGGAGAGAGTCATTATAGTGTTTTGGTCAGAGATTCAGCTTTAAAAAGAAGCCAAGGAAAGTCCTTTGTGGATACTGTATGCAAATGCAAAATCTAGCTGGGATTCTCAAGGCTAGAGTGGTTTCAGAATCACCTGCAAGAGCAGAATTACTGCTCAAATTATAAATTCACTCCTTTCTCCCTTACCACTGAGCCAGGACAACGCATAAGGAAAGTGAGTGGCAGGCCTACACCTCCACTGACCTACATTGGCTTGCTAGATGGATTTTCTCTAGAGGTCGCTGTCACTCAGCTGTAATATGGAACAATACCATACCCTGGTTGAATAGCAGCTTCCTGGAACGTGCTGTTCACTGCGTTAAACTGGCAATAATTTCTGCTTGGCTTTGGCCCTGATTTCAGTTATAGCTTTTTGAACTCTTATCTTCTGGTAATTTTTAACCGCATATCATTCCTTCAAATTGATCAGTTTAAAAAAAAAATTAATTAGGTTTCCTGGATTGGTCTTCTTTTCCTGACCAAAGGCAGGATCCCCGATGGCTTCCTGGGCCCTGTTATACTGTCCTGTTCTATAACAGCGACAGAACCATTTACCCTTCCAACCTCAATTGGTCAGCTTCACATAAATTTTGTGACCTAAAGAAGGTTTCCATGTATTTGGAGCCCAGTTCAGCATGGGAAAACTTGTTTACCTCAGCATCTACAGCATAATATAGTAAGTACAGTATGGTATCGTACATACTAAGTACTTCATATTTGTTGAGTAGATGTGTTAATGAATGAAAGAAATCCTGACCTGTGCCATAGTTAAGCTACTAGCAATTTTATTTTATAAACTAGAACTGCTATGCGAAATAATTAATTCCGTTACCCATACTCCCAGGCGATTGTAAAAGAATACCCTATTTTCTATTATCTACTTAAATTTAAAGTAATTAAAATTAAACAAAATTGAAAATTCGGTTCTTCAGGTACACTATCCATATTTCAAGAGCTCAATAGCTGCATGCGACTGTCTACCATATCAGAGAGCACAGATAGAGAACACTTCCAGCATCACAGAAAGTTCTATTGGACAGAACTGAATTAGAACATATTTCTATTTATCAGCACAAACAGTGGCCTTATATATGATCTTGTTTCAAATACTGGCTACATCTAACCTTTCAGTATATTTCCTGCACTAAAAATCCTTGCCCTGGTCTAAAAGCAGATCATCCTACAGTTTATTTTCCCAATGTGGCAAGCCAATGGCAAGGAACACCCAAACTCCCCATAGTAACTGCAGCAAGAAGAAACTTTAGTTGCCCAAGTTACTGGGGAGTAAAATATACTGTTGTGCTGTTGGGGTGTGTGTGTGTGTGTGTGTGTGTGTGTGTATGAGATACTTGAACAAAAGACATAATTAATTCTTTCAATCTATACTTTATCCCATAAAAATTCAGTTGATCATCCCTAATATAAAATATATTCTATGATATGAAACATAACAGAACCTGTAAATCTCTACTTTTTCATATTTATAAAGGCTGTAGGAAAGCCCTAAATAACTGCATGTAGAGGACCTAAGTAATGAAACAGTTCAGATGGCTGAATCTATAGCAATATAGAAGGGCATTCAAAGTTAAGGGAGGGTATGTTCTCTAAGCAGGTTTTTAGCGGCCTCATTTTTATTTTTCATTTTATTTATTTTTGTTAAAAAACACAGAGCTGTGTTTACAAATAATGCTCCATAAGTTTGCAATCATAGTGTAGATGTGCATTTACTACATATGCAAATACTTATTGGTATTCAAACTGATCTTGTGCTACAGGGAGAGATCCTCAGATCTTCCAGATCACAGTGTCTAACTAAATTAGATATTCAGGCTTGTTATTAAGGTCTTGCAACTCAATAATCATCTACAAAGAAGAATAATTCAGGTCAAGTGGATAGTAAGTAATATTACCTTTTATTCATTTGACTAGAGCATTGCTGTGGAGTACAACTAGGCCAGTAAAAACATTATTGGTCTGGTCCATTTCTGTATTTCTTTGTAACATTAAATTACATTTTTAGCAGACACTAGAGATTATAATACCTCCCAATAATAGTACAAATATGCATTAGCAGCCCAGGTCTCTCCTTACCCCTTAGGAAATCACAATCTGACTTACTAAAAACAGTGGCCCAATGCCCACAGAAGCCAATTTATGATGATGTGAAGTCCAAGTGAAGTTGCTTACCAAGGTGCGATGAATCCAGCAAAGGCTGAAACTTAATGCTTATTTAAATCTACATCATCTTCACAGTCTTATAATGGCCTGTAGCATCTCAACTACTGCAAATGAAAATCAAAAACAGATTCTGGTCGAGTAGGTCTTTTGATTATATAAAAAAGATCAAAGAAGTAAGAGCAATCAATGCAGCAACTGCCATGTTGAGCAAAATATAGTAAATACTTAAATCATCACATTTAGAAACCATATTAGAATGAATTTATGTAAAAATTCAGGAATCCAGAACCTTTGCCCCAAATGATAAAAAAGTTATGAACTTTCAATTAAACATGAAGAATTGAGTATTGTGTTTATTTCTGCTTATTATTTCCCACTAAAATGACAATACATACATAAAAACTGAATAAACACAAAAGGACAAAGAAAACTTGAGAAGAGACAACAGGAGATGAGACATCAACAAAATTTTGGAAGCTATTTAGTAGATGGATGAAGGGTGATTGCCCTTCATTAGAGATAGCTCAATTCTAAGTTTGCAGAGGTTAGCAGGGGAAGCCAGCAGAGCTGCAGAATCCCAGAAAGGTTCAGGAACTAGAGGCACCAGGTGTCTCTGAAGGCAGAGATGAGGGGCAGAAAAGAAAAAAAAGAGGGCAGTTAAGTAGTTGGATTCCAGGGATCCCCGTATTTCTTCCTCCATCCTTCATAACCAGAAGACTTCTCCATCTCATCACGGCAGAAGACTGGAAGCTTACTCTCTGAAGATGCAGATTCAGATAGGCTTGGGAATCTGGCTGTGAGTCACTCTCCTTAGTGAAACCAGGGAATTAAAATGAAAGTCCACTACTTAAAGGTGAGAAACTCTTCCTTCCCCAGCTTCCTTCCTCTATTTGGCTTCCAGAACTACAGCAGCCAGACCTTTAGCCTCTCTTCACACCCACCACCTTATCCCACCACCAGGCAGAACATTAAAGAGCTCTCTCTGAGAAACAGGACCTGCTTAAGAGAAAGGCCTAAAGATATTAACGTTTAGGAACAGGCTCTCACATGCTTTCTCAGGTTTTTATCTTTGCCAGGGACATTGGCTGAGGGTGTGAGTGAGGGAAAAAGTCCAACCCATGTTCTACCTACCAAGCCATGTGCCCTGGGCAGGCACAATGTTAGTCCAGAGGGAGGGGCTACCTTTTTCTAATCAGCATAAAGGTACCAACTGGTAAACAATTCACATGTCCCAGAGGATACTTTTTTCTAATTCATACAAAGGTGTTATGTAGGTTATAACCTCAACCCTATTAAGAGGTTCCCTTTAAAATGGTCAGAACCTTGCTTGATTGTCCTTCAATGAAATGTGCCCGTCCACAAGTAACATTCCCCCACTGCCCCCTTATATTCGACCCCCGCCCCCACACACCCCTTCCAGTGGAATTTTAGCAGTGCACCTTTAAAATATGAATGGACAACCAAGGAGAATGGACAACCAAGGATCACCAGTTGTGAAGAAAATCTCTAACACCAAAAGCAAAAAGACCCAAACAAACCAAAACAGAAAGAATTGAGAAGACAGAAAGATAAAACTTGAAAAAAACAAAATAAAACTTGAAAAAAAAGTTTAGAATCCTCAGAGAGATAAGACATTTATTGTAAACACAGAATAAGAAAGGTAAGGTATTTATTGCCATCTGTTAAATAAGAAAGGATGCTAAAATAAAAATAAAATACTAAAAACAAAAAAAGAAAAAATAATAGTGAAAAAAATTCAGCAGAGGATTGAAAGATAATTTGGAGGATATCTTGAAAGTAATACAAAAAGACAAAAAAGTAGAAAATAATAGAGAAGAGTTAATAAAATGTATAATGAAAGAAGGAAAACCAATATTCAGAAGAAAAAAGAAAATGAAGATTATATATGTGTGTATATATATTAGCACAGGCCTACAAAATTTCAGAAGACCATGAATACAGAAAAAAGTCTAAAAGCTTCCAGAAGAAAAAAAAGAGAGAGAGAGAGATTAGAAAAAGGCTAAGAAATCAGAATGACATCACATTGTCAGCAGTAAAACTAGAAGGTAGAAGACAACAAAGCAATGTTTTTAGAAATCTAAAGGAAGATCATATCAAGACTTCTTTGTCTAGTTAAATTATAACTCAAGTAGGAGAAAGATGTCTTCAGACAGGCATGTGGAAAACTTATTTCCCATGTACCTGTTATTAGGAAGCTACTAAAGGATGTCCTCTACCCAAACATGGGGGTAAAGTAAGAAAGCAGGAGACAGGATCTAACACAGGGGAGAGGTGATGAGAACATCCTGTACGGTGGCGAAGGATGTGAGCTGTGAGGCAGATTTAGAGGGCAGCTAGTCCAGAGTGAAGTAGGAGAAAAGACAGAACTAGGGAAGAATGCCTCCAAGGAAATCAATCAACCAATCAGTACTGTATTCGATGTGGTTGAATGGACCGAGAGAATGTTTTCAGTTGTATCAACAATTTGGCTATAAATTAATGCTAGAAATGTCCTCAAAATTCCTAATATTTCATGAATCTGGAAGGGATAGAAGGTGCTGTTGTTTGAGTGGATTGGGGGAGGTTGTAGAAACATTTCTTCCTTGCTCTTCAGACTTCCACTAGGATAATTTTCTGTAAAACTCTCAGTCTCTCCTCCCACTGCTCGGTCCTCTACAGAGGTGTACTGAGGCTAGAGGGATGCAGGGTAGGAAATGGGTTTGCAGAGCTCAGTTCTTTCCTTTCTCAGGAAACCTGAAGTCTAGTCTGTTCCTCCCTGCCATAAATTTTATAGGTGCAGGTCCTCCCCTATATAGGTCTTTGATTCTCTAGTGCTGCCTCTAATTGGGTGGGCAGGTCTGTTCGGTGTTAAAAGCCTACTTTTGCCATGTTTGCATTCTCCAGCAGATATTTGTTCTGCAGCAAATATTTGTGAAGCTTTTACTATGTACAAGTTATTGCCATGAATTCTGTGGAGGGTACAAAAAGAACAAAGTATTAATATAATTCTTTCCTCAAGAAACTTAAAACCTAGTAGAACAAATAGGTTCTCAAATACTTAGACCATGGTAAAGATTATAGAAAACCTAAGGATAAAGTGTTAGGTAATCACAGAGGATCCTGTAGATTGTTTAACGATTACAATATCAATACTAATCTACTGCAAAGAGAAATTGTAGATATTGAAAAATCTGCATGTTTGCATAAAGTCAATGAAAGTAGAGATAATGATGGAGAATCACTCAAATCATATGCAAAATCACTTAAAAAGGAGGATCTGGAAGACAGAAACCAGTTAACTAAAGAAGAGACGAAGGACTGACATGATACTTTTAAAATCAAATAATTAAAAGGTGCTAGGTAAAACTGAGTTTCTAGAATTTTTTTTCAAAAAAAATTTGTTTATGCTGCAAAAGTCAAAAGCATGTGATTAAATTGTTCTATCATACAATTGCTAGAAAATTACATCAAAAATCAAAGAAACACTTGAATTGCTCTTTGTAAGTTTCAAGAATTAGTGTATAATTTCAATTATAACTAAAATTGTATTTACTATAGCAAATAAACTTACATTTATAATTTATAATCTTTAGTTTCATTTTTAAGTTAAAGTTCCAATCAATCCTTTCATTCTTAGTTATTATGAAATGTTGGCCACTGTTTTAAGTGGATTCTCTTTGCCTGGCCTTTTCTTTAGTACCAATCATCATTGGTTAAAGAGGACTACCCAGTATTACTTTTGGCTGAGAATACAAGGCAGTGTCCTTGAAGGATGAACTGAGTCTTAATAGAAATATACAAATACTTTCTAGAGAAAGAAATAGTTTTAGAAAAAAGATACAGAAATAGGAGAGTATAGACATGTCAAGAGGAAAAGAAATAGGTTAATTTGACCTGAAAAGTCAGTTGAAATCGGATTTTAAAAAGGGCTATGAATGCTGAATTTTAGTTGGTAAATGCTGAGGAAGCCCTCAAAGCTTATTTGCACAGGAGAGTGAAATGACCTAAGATACCCTTAAAAAGATTACTTTGGGTTCTGGTAAGGGGACGGGGTGAAGCACAACTTGACTAATGATACACAGATCCCTTACGGGGCTTCTATAAAGTGCAGACGAGAGGGAAGGGAGCATGAGGTCCTCACAGAGAGAATGACAAGGCACTGGGAGGATAGTGCACTGAACATGAAGGGAGAAATATGTTTGGTGAGGAGAGTAGATGTCGAAAATAGCTTCACATGAGTTAAATTTCGCAAGTAGTCTAAGCTCCAGGTCTGTATGTTGGAGGAGAAATCAGGCTAAAGATAAAGATTGGGACTCTTCTGCACAGAAAGCCATGGGGTAGATGAAATTACTAATGGAGAGAGCAAAGAAAAAGAGGGTCCAAGACAAAGTCTTGAGAATTGACTCTATTTCAGGAAGAAGGAGGAGAAATTATTAACAAAGAAGAGAGAGGAGGTATGATTGGAGTTAGAAGAACAAGGAGAGTTCAGCTTCAGCGTAGCTAAGGGAAGAAAAGCTTCATAAAGAAGGCACTGAGATAAAGAGGGTGAAAATTAAAGAATAATTTGGATGTCATGATGAGGAAGTCATTGGGGATGGCCTTTAAGAGAATGATTTTATCGAAGGATTAACAAAAGTGGTTTAAATGTGTTTTATGGACCTGTTTACATTCCTGTCTCCTTAAACTGGAGACCTGAAGCATTCTGTAATACAGAAGACCTGCACTAGGCATCAGGAAGCATGAATTCTGGCCCTGGCTCCCCTGAGTAGCCGTGTGGCCTCGTACTGGTCATATAACCCCTCTGGACATTAACATGCTCACCTATAAAACAGGAGACAGCAGAGGCTTGAAATAGGAAATAACCCCCAGTGGCATTTCATACTAACTACAATAAGAAATAATAAAAAATAATTCTTCTCCTGCAATGAACAAAGATTTGAGAGGTTACTAAAAGCACTGGCTTTAGAGTTAGCCACACCTGTGACTAATGATAGCTTGGGCCTCTAATAGGTCTGTAGTACTGAACAAGCGGTATAACCTCTAAACTGTAGGTTCCTCATGTGTCAACTGGGGTCGATACCAGGACCTCCCTCACAGGCTGTGTTAAGAATTACACAAGAAATGGAAATTATTAGCATAATTCCTAGAACCTAAAAAAGCCTCATAAATATTTGTCGGCTGAAAGAATAAATCTCAGTTTGTAATCTCAGAGAGGACCAAAAACAGGATAAAATCATTTAAGGAAGAGCCATCTGGAGGAGGTGAGAACTTGAAATAAATGTTACATAAAATGTGGGGGTTGGAGGGAAGTGTTTATAGGGACACTAAAGAGAGTCAAATATCAGCTGGGTTCACTTGCCAGTAGTGTAATGGGAGCAAGTCACCTAATTCTAAACCTTGGAGACAGAAAAAAATAAAGCAAAATTGCCAACTCTTTACATAGGAAAAAAAAAAAAGATGGGTCCATGAATGTCAGTTATATTGTTCTTAGGGGTTTTTCTTTATTTGTAACATTTCATAATTAACATTTTTTGACCAATTGGGGCAATAATATCTATACAACATGAGGATTAAATAACGTACAAAATTATCATCATAGTGTTTTACACATGGTACTCAATAAATGGTTGCTGCCACTATATAAGTATTATATTATTATCCCATTCAAGGACAAGATAGAAGTAAAGCCAAAGAGCGAGGGCGTAAGCATGAGTAATGCATACAGTGAGTACGTCAGGTGATAGGAGAGCAATGTGAAGGGCAGAGAGAAAACCAGCTTGCTTGAAACTAAGAGGCAGCCTGGGTAGTGGCTGCAGAGGTTGGGAGTGCGTGGGGAAGTGGGTTCTATTATAGAGGGCTTTAAAAACTAGGTAGTACGACTCATTACTGATAAAACAGGCTAAAGTTTGGATCAGGGCAAATACAAAATGAAAGTTAATTTCATCATGCTTTAAGATTCAAAATACAGAAGATTTAAGATTTAAGATGCTTTTAAGATTCAAATGAAAGAAATGAAAAGAATGAACTAGAGTGGAAGAAGGTGCTGAGAAACTGTTTCAGTAATCCAGGTCCAAGGGGACCAGAGCTAGGACTCTAGGGAGGGTTGAAAGTCGAAATGGCATAGCTCAGATGAACCTGAGAGCATTATGAAATCTGCAAAGAAATAAGATGACTTGATGGCAATTTAAGAAATAAAGAGAAAGTGGAGAGAAGATTCAAAGATACTAAGATTTTGAAGATGTAATATCCTCAATATTAGTAAAAGAAAAGAGAATTGAGATATCTAGCAGGTGGTATTGAGAGGTGGTGAGGAGCATGGACTTTCCAATCAGACAAACTTGAGTTTGAGGCCTGGCTCTAGCATCAAACAGCAGGTGCAATGTCAAATGAGTGATTTAACTTCTCTAAGCCTGTTTCCTTGGGTGTAAGTATATTGGGCGTAAAAGGGGTACCTCCCTCACAGAAGTGTTGTGAGAAATATTTAATGTTTGGAAAGGTATTAACACAGTTACAGTCACCCTTAAGCTCCTTGTTCTCACATCAGATAACCAATCCCTCTCAACATCCCATTGGGACTACCTTAAAAAACAAAAAGCAACCCTCAACTCTCACCTACTTTCACTTTGGTGCAAGCCAGCATTACTTCTCACTTGAACCATTGCAATCTTCTCCCTGCAGCTTCAATCCCCAATCTATTCTCCACACAGCAGTCAGAGGGAGGCTTCAAAACATAGATCAAATTATATCTCCTCGATTCTCCAAATCCGTCATTGACTTCTCACCTGATAATGTCCTGTAAGATCCTTCATACTCTTAACTCCTGTCTACGACACCAGCATCATCCTCTCCTACTATTCTGCCCCTCAGTCTGCTGTCACACTGGCTTCCCTGCTGACTCTCAAGTACATCACACTTCCTCCTGTCTCAGGGTCCTTGCACTTGTTCACTCTGTCTGGGACATTATTTCCCACATATCCACATGGCTGCCTTCCTTAAGTCTCTGCTCCAATGAAACCTTTTCAGAGAGACTAGGCTTCCCCACCCTATCCCACACAGCAGCACCCTCACCCCAACCAAGCTGTCCTCTTTCCCCTGACCTTGTCTTGTTTTAAATACAAAACACCTGACATTATAGTTAATTATCAGTTAATTTGTTGATTGTCTGTTTTCCTTTGGTCTTTATTCAATTTCTTTACTGTTGTATCCTCCACTCAAGGTGAGTTCTTGACAAATATTGGTTAAGTAAGTGAATGAATGAATAACATACCACTGATTTTTTTTCAAGGAAGCTTGATTATTAAATAATGTAGCAAAGAATAAATACAAAGCAGTCGTTCTCCAGCTGGGGCTCCTGAACTCTTAGAGATCTTGGAAGATAGTAATTAGAAATCCCAGAGCTATACTCCGAGTTTCTGAAAGTCTAGTCAGCAAATCCTTACTCACAAGAAGAATGCAAAAGATAACTAAAATGTTAAGTTTCTATGCTTTAGAAAAAATGATATGAACTCAGTACAGTTACTCTGGTTGATTCATACTGATCAGAAATTGTTCTCAGTTCTATATGTTTTTCACTAAATAAAATTGAAAATTAAAATATGTTGAAGACCTCCTATACCCAAATGTTTACAAATTTTTTGCCAAGAGAAATGTACAAGAATGGTCATAGGAGCACCATTCGTAATACCACCAACTGGAAAACTACCCCAATGCCCACCAACACTGAAATGGATAAAGTATGCTATATCCACACAATGTGATACTGCACAACCACATGCAGCAATAAGACAATTCTCACAAATAATGCTGAGTGAAAGAAACTAAACATATGAGAGCATATACTGTTTGATTCCATTTAAATGAAGCACAACAGCAAGCAAAAACTCATCTATGCTGTTAGAAGTCAGGGTAACTGCTATTTAGGATGAAAGGATGAGAGCCTTAGTGACTGGAAGGGAGCCCAGGGGAGGGGGAGGGGGGCCTTCGGTGCCAGTATGTTCTCTTTCTTGATTAGGATGCTGGTTACATGGGTGTTTGTTCAATTTGTAAAAATTCATTCCGATGTGTACTTAATATATATGCACTTTTATATATGAATATTATATTTCAATAAAAAGCAAAGAAAAAAAAAAGGCAGTGAAAAAGATGGTGTTGATAATTTTGTAAGGCAGTTCTTTCCAAATCAAAGATCCTAAGGGGACCTTGGAGGAGAAACAAAGAATGATGCCTCTTAAAAACTTTTTGTACTTGTCAAACCACTTGAGAATTTCAGCAATGGAAAAATACAACTGATGTTCAGAGACACTTAATGCAGGACAATTATGTGGAAATAAAGAATTTATATAAGAATTCAAAACAAGCCACAGATGTAGAGAGCCAGACAGGGCCTTTATTTACTCATATGTGATTCTGAATGAAAGAAATCTATCTTTGGAGATTAACCTGTGACTCCCACAAATATATGAAAGTGTCTGGCATGCACATAAGGGAAGATTCACTCTCAGCCCAGAAGTTTGCTGATTTTGAAACGCATGTGTTAAGAAAGAACTTTATTTAAAAGAGTTCACTAGAACAGCTGTACATTGTCATCAGAATCATAATCCACAAATATTCTAAGACTTCAAAAAATACAACAAACAATGTGACCTCATTAACCCTTACAAAAGACATTTCTGCTGTGGTTGTATTTGATCACCATTTATCTCTCCTCAAAATCTCTTGCAATGCCTGTCTTCAGAAATTCTTCCAGAAAAGTGTAAAAGAAGTAGAATTTGAAAGAAATAATAAAATGCTTCTTCATTCCTAGTAATTAACAATACCAGTGAAATTTGATTTTTTAAATTTGATTTTTCTTTTGTTAATAAGTTTTGAACATGCTTAGTTGCAGTTTAGTCTCAAGAGGGCTTAACTATGAATTGAGGCATTTAAAATAAAAGGGAAACAACAGAAAAATTAAGCAAGATTTAGGGGGTGGTTTTAGACTTTTTCTATCATTTCCTTTCTTCCAGTTTTGCACACTAAGAAACCTATTTAATAAAATATATGTGACTGCTGACTTAGGTTACCAAAGGAAGTTATAACATCTCCTTGATGAAAAATGTTTAAGAAAAAAGTTAACTGGCCCTATTTAATTATTTGGAATTACTTTGCCCCACAAGGAGGTGGCCAAATAGAGTGTCTTTCAGATTTATGACTTCATTTTGTTCTCTGCTTCCATAAACAATATTGAGAGTCTCTCTTTAATGGGGTGACACATTCTGTGCCCGCCAGAAAATATAAGCTCTAAACCGTAGTGAACATAAACTGTAGTTTCAAGGGATCTAGAAATTGTTTCTGTAAGGACTAAGTGAGATGGACAGTTGATAAATTAATCAGCTAATTCAGGCAAAAATATCTCCAATTTTTATGAAGGAGGATAAAAGACTTTCAGATTAGCTGTTTTCTTACAGCTCAAATATCTTCTTGTTGAATAACAATACCGCCTACAGACTTTACAGTTTATAAATTAATTTCACATACAGTATTCATATATGGTATCACATATCGAAAATAAGAATTTAGGGGGTAGGCCTATATCAATTAAGATGACAAAGAAGAATTAAGAAAATCATAGCATAAATTCTGATCTGGAAGGATTTTAGAGACAGAGTCCAAAATCATCATTTAAAGAACAGAACCCATATATTTGGAATTAAAGCTTTTCTATGGAACACAGACCTGTTTCAAAGACTCCTAGTTTGGTCCACCCTCTTTGGAGTCCCATAGTCACTAGAGTATAAACTCCATGTAGCAAGGATGCTACCTATTTTTCCACCACATTATCCTCAGCATCTAATGCAACATCTCGGAACCACAATAATCAGTACGTAAGTGTTGTGAATTAATTTCTGTAAATATCTGTCTTGCTTTGAAACATGGAGACATCTAATACTTCCCTGAATCTGATTTCAGGTTCATGATTTTAGGGTCAATGTAACATATTCAAAAAGTAAATCATTCAAAATAAAGAATATGTACACATAATGAGTACAATGCATACCATCTGGGGGATGGACACTCTTGAATCTCTGACTCGGAGGTGGGGGTGTGGGGGGGGAGGGGCAATGTAACCTAAACATTTGTACCCCCACAATATGCAGAAATAAAAAAAGTAAACCTGTGTTTACTTTTAAATACCCATCAAGATATTGTATCAAATATCATTCATGATCTAATTTTTCAATATTTACATTCATTCATACCATCAATAGATTTTTAGCCACAATCTATAAATAAGAGACTTTAATAATACAACGTGCAAATGAACAAAGATGAGTTAAATTATATACCACCTTCACCAGAATCATGTCAATGTAATTTTAAATATAAAAGTTACAGTGTGATAAAAAGTATTTCAAGTAATTATCTGATCTTCAAAATATAGGTATTTTTTTCTACTTTGTGAAGTCCTACCTTGTTAACATACTTTTACCACCAAATGATATAGTTTTCTAAAAAATGCCTGTGGAACAACTATGATATGCTGTGCTATCAAACAAAATTACAAGAACACATATGACTCCAAAGGTCAAAGAGCAATTCATAAGCTCCTATGGAAGCTATTAGAATAACAATTGTACTCAAGGTGCAAGAAAGTAAAAATTTTCTAAAACAAAGCACACACTACCTCAACCTTGGAGGTGTGACTATAAACGTATTATATTTTTTCAACAAACATGTAAAGACTAACACATCCAGGTGATTGTTTCAAAAGGGATGCTGTTATACTAAAGTGTTACTATTATTATAACCATTTTGAAAAGTCCCCTTCTGGAATTGCTCTTAGAGAATACAGCTCATTCTTTTGAATATCTGCAAGCATAGCAAATCTTTTCCCTTTGAAAGTAGAAAATAGTTTTATAAGAGTAAGAAATTATTCAGGCCATGACAAGTGAAGTAGGTGTGTATCTCAAAGAATGTGTGACTACAATAGCAATTTAAAGACTTTCCAGAGTGACTCCAAATTCCTAAATCCATTCTTACTTAGTCTAAAAAGTTTCAACAAAAATATTTTGAGAATTATGGAACAAGTGCAAATTTCCAGAGACATTCTCAAGAACAAACAATACACATTTGTAATAAATTAGGTATAAATAATTTTAAAACTAAGTTTCATTACTTAACAGGTATGCCACATATAGCTTCTTCACGTGGCAAATCTAGACTAAGCAATGCGTATGGTAATTTGATACAAAGAAGATTAATTTGCTACCTTGAATCGGAAACTGAGTTTTGGAAATGCTAGGTTTCTATCTCACCATAATCAGGAATCACATTTTGATATAACCAGGTCACCATAAGTGTCTCTTTTCTGCTAAAATATGTGCATTTCTTAACTAGCTTGCAACTGAAATTCTAGAATATGGTTTATGTAAAAAATGCCAACTTCTACCAGTTCTCACCCTTGATAAGGCTGCTGACTGTGAAAACTGTAGCCTGAACATTTCTTAGTTTAATATATAGAGAGGAAATATTTAAACTTTGAGAGCAGTTTCAGAATGAAATATAAATCAAAAAATAAAATTATCTAACTAAAGGTTTTCTAAGTTCCAATTAAAAGTTAATGCTTTTTTTTTAAAAAAAAAACACTACTTAGATAACAATTGAAAGGAACAACGTGTCTTTGTACATGTCTTAATTCATTGCCATATAATTCATTTACTTCATGTTGATTTTGGCGGATTGTATCTTTTCTCAATGAAAACAGATACTTGGCTGATCTGAAATTAAATATTGAAATAGGATGAAACATACCCTTGAATTCCCACATATCCTTTTTTATTAATATGTAGTATGTCATGCAAATGACCTACAGTATCTGACACATTCAACCCCTTTGGCCTTCAACAAGTAGTAACAAAATAAGAAGCACATGAACCTTTATAGACTGTTCCAAAAATTAGTCTTGAGAACACATTGTACCATATTTCACTAGAATTCAAGAAATCAGGGCAAGAAGACTATGTTTTTAAAAGAAAATAATTGTAAACATCTTTAGCTTTAGAAGGCAATTGACTCTACTCACGGCTCCTTCTTGAGCCTTAAAATTTAAATATCTATATTCTTGTCAAATCTGGTTCTGGGTCTAATTGACTCTTGAGGCAAAGAGAAATATCCTTGTTGTGTCCCTCTGAGTCAATGTAGGGTTCAAACAAGGACATCCTGCCTTTGATGTTTATTTGAGGACTCCTTACAAAGGAGGAAGCCTCAGTAACTGAGGTGTCTGTCTGACAAGGATGGGGTATGGAGAACAGGGGTCCTGGGTGGGATGGGGGTATTAAATGGAGCCCTCCACAGCCACGTGATTAGCATTTCTGAGGGGTATGGGGAGGGCTAAAGAGGGAAAAGACACTTTTACATTTGCTTGAAGACCAGTTATGTGCCTGTCAGAGTCTCTTTGTGCTGAGTTTCTGCTTACCTACAGGCCTTGATTAAAGATGGATCCCTATAATATATAAATTCAAGGTTACAGTGAATGGAGAGCTATCGCATCAGAATAATGCAGGTTCCTCTCTAAGTCCTTCAGCCTACCATGTTGGAATCAGAGAACCTGAGTGTGAATCTAGAGTCAAGCATGATTATACTAAGCTGCAGGCACAGGAGTTTTGGTGAGAAGAAAATGAAGCCCAAGGAGCCAAGCATGTGCCTGGAAATGAGGAATACAGATTTCTCCTTTTGGTTCTGTTTTGGACTCCTTAAATGAACTTGAAAAAATATACTTGTTTGCCTTTGCTTCATCTAAAGGGGGTGCACCTTCCAAATGCCAGCACGAACTTTTTTCTGTCAATGTGAAGCCACACTTGGTGTGATATCAATGACCTCACAGTGGGGCCTGTGCATGGGGCAAAAAAAGTTAAATGATTAATTTTCCAAATTCAATTGCTAGGAAGAGATGGGACAATTCCAGTCAGTATAAATCAGCTAAGCATTTAGAAACTATTATCAGAAGCACCAGACAGCACTGCATGATGGTCTGCAAACCACAAGTGATGTCAAAGCTGTGAGACTGCTGAACTGCCAGGGCTCAAGCACCAATAATAGATGCTAAAATTACTGCTGAAGAAGCATATTTAAGCAGGGCCCCAAGAGAAGTAAAGCCCTTGGAAGACTTCCCTCAGAGTTTTACAAGAAATAAGATAAGCAGCATCTCCAACTGTAATCACAAAATATAATAAAAATGCTCTGGGTTCTCATGGGACTTGCAAGTGTATCTCCCTTTAATGATATAAAACCATTCCTTTGCTAACACACAATGATGAGGATAGTTACCGCCAAATTGAGCCAACATCTAACGGGTAACACAACTAACTCCATAAAAAGCCTTCTTTAAAAGTGTGTTTTAAAAAGAGATGGGCTTGTTTAAATTGACCCCAACCTGTGCCTTCCCACCTCTCTTCTCTTTCCCTTGGCTCTCATGCCTCAGTTACAGAATCCTTTTGCTCAGTGTTTCCAGCCTAATTTCTGACGCTATTTGCTGACCTGATGTTGCTGTGCCTGAACATCCCTGCATCTCTCCCTCTTCTCCCCATTCTCATCTCTAGCTCCCAGCATTCCCAGTCCTGCCCAGGTCTGTCTCTTATCATCTGTGAAGTAGAAAATTCAGGCATTGATAACTGTCGGAAACAACCAAACACCTACATGTGAGGAATGCCACTCTAAAAGAAAAACAAAAACAGTTCTAATTGGTTATCAAGGAGTTCTCTTTTTCTGAAAATTCTTAAATGCCATTTCATACTTGCTTATATATTTTGCAAGTTAGATGGACTGATGAGCTGTCTAGTGCTTAAAGTCATAATCCAAATTATCTTTTTAAGAAATTATGTCTGGTTAAGAAAGATACATAGGAGATAAATAAGTTTAGATAAAATATTTCAGGGAGACCAAACCTAAAGACATTTATGTAACAGAAATACTCCATTAGAAGATACTAAATACACACAAAAATACTTTATATGCCTCATAAAATATTTGTAAATTGATCATAATAAAATGCATGGCATGACAAATGCAAAAATTTTTGAATGCATTGAAACAACAGAAGGCATCGTTAACGAGCAGGTTCCAACAAGCTAGTCTACTGAGAACCAGTTCATAAAATATGTCTTAGTGGCCAACTGACTATATGAAATCTGAATGATCAAAAAGAGATTTGAACCCTCAAATAAAATGTCGTTTGCTTTATTTCAGACCACCATGAGAGTTCTTCTGCTAAGTGGATGAAGTTGTGAGATCTTAATAATGTGACTATGGAGACATTATACTCAATATAGAAAATCTATTTTCTATTAAATCTGGAAAATTCAAAGCACAGAATTACAGTGAGGTCTGTAGCCAGATGACCTGGGTGGGAATCCTCGCTCAGGCTCAGTCACTCACAAGCTCTGCCACCTTGGGCAAGCTCCTTAACATTTCCATATTTCATTTTATCACATAAATGGAGACAATGATGTGAGGATTGGTGTGATAATTAAATTAGTTAATATATTTAAAACACCTTGAAGAGTATCTGGTGGACAGTAAACACAATTTAATTGTTAACTACTCTTTTTGTTTCTCCTTACTCCTTTTTATTCAGACAGAAAGGATTTCTCAGGTAAAAACATCCAAACATAAAATACACTTTAACTGCAAATTTTAAATAAACATATTTTCTTTATCAATAGCACTAATGGGCAACAACACTTAGTAAAGATAACCATTCAAAGGTATTTTAAGATCTAAATCACCTATTCATTCAGTCAATAAATAATTATTAAATTAAAAAAATTATGTGTATGGCCATGTACAATTAAGTGTCCTAAACTGGGGGGAAAGGGTGTTCAGAAAAAAAAAATATATGGCAAGTACAGTGCCTTTGAGATGTAATTACGATCCAGGATCAATGGGACATGGTAAAGGATAAAAAAAAAAAAATGAGATGTAATAATGAGGAATATAAAATATATTCAATATTTACATTTTTAATGGCAGGAAAATTCTGCAATTACTTTTACAATGAGAGTTAAAATTAAAATTTAAATACTACATAATTAAGCTTTGTCCTTTGTGCTTATTGCAAACAGATATTGTTGTCTTTTTTTTTCCTATTTTTATATCAGAGAATGAATAAGTCAATGAAAACACTACTACTGCAGAAACTTCTAATAACGATACTGGTTAAAAATAGTCCTGACTATTAGCTTCAAGTGAAGGAAAAATTAAAATGTTGTAACCTAATTCATGCTTCAGAAAACTTACGTCATATGTCAACAATTAAACCAGAAATTTTCTAGGCAAGAAATGTTAAAATCTTTTTCAACTAGCCATAAATTTATCATTGAGCCGGCTAAATAAAATGTTTGGATATTAAGTGTTAGAAAATTCAACAATACTACTTCAGAGGCAACAAGAAGTCTCAAGTCCTAAATTGATTTCGTACCAAGAAACCAAAACAATGGTTAGACAACAGACTGTACCACATAAATGACAAGGAAAGAATTACGGAAGGATTATGGTGCAATGAGAGCAGATATCCAAAATACTGATTGAAATAAATTGATGGTGTGTGTCTGTGTGCTTTGTCGTGTTTGGAAGGAAAGGTTAAAGAGAAGTGAGTGTGAGCTTTCTATTTCATTATTCTGAAGCAATGGTCCTAAAGCGGATATTAGCTCCTTGAGATAATCTTCAGCCATGGTATGTCCTGAGTGCAAGCCTTCCTTCTCTTATTTACTTTTAAATTGTTTTCCCTCTTTGCACACTGATTTATGATAGCACTAATCCAAAAAAACACACTGCAAGTCCATGATCACTGAGTTCCAAGTGGAAATAGATGTGAAAGTGCTTCCATCTGCCTGTCCTGGCATGCGTACGTTTGCACTGGTATGCTATCTTGAAATTTATGAATTTGAAAAGCAAATATCTCTTCAAATATTCTAAATTGGTAAGGTTTTACAAAATCTACTAAAATACACATACTTGCAACATCCTAAGTAAAACTAAATACAGATGAAATAGACTTTACATCCTCTAAACATCAGCATTTTGAAACTTGGGAGCAAGTTCGGTTTTTCGAATTATGGGTAGGATATAAATAATCTTCTACAAAGAAGCGAACCTTTTTCACTAGACAATAAAGAGAATTACCTCATTAATGGTCTATGATTAAATAAGTTCCCAGTCATTTCCAAGTGTATTGCTCAAAACTTCCTTAGAATTAGCTAGACTATCAGTGCTTGGCCTAGCAAAAGCGTAAAGAGGTAAAGATTATTTCAAACCCTCAGAGAAAGCAGTCAACTGGAAACATTTACAAGAGAGAAGAGAGGTAAATTCATCACAAAGGATTACTATACAGAGTATTCAGTTAGAAGTGGTTATAATGTTCAATATGATTATCATTCTCACATGAGAAAAAGCTAGTTTCATTAAAAACATTATTGTTAATGAAAAGAATTACTGGGTTTATTAGTTTTCTATTGCTTCTATAACAAGTTGCCACAAACACAGTGGCTTAAAATAACACAATCTTATTATCCTATAGTCCTGGAGGTGAGAAGTCTGAAATAGGTCTTATGGGGCTAAAATCATGGCTATGTTTCTTCAGGGGGCCCTACAGGAGAATACGTTCCTCATCTTTTGTGTCTTCTAAAGGCTGCCTATGTTTCTTGGTTTGTGTCCCCCTTTCATTGTCAAAGCCAGCAATTACATCACTCTGAACTTTGCTCTGGTCGTTACCTTTCCATCTCTGATTCTGACAATCTTTCCTCCTGTGTTCACTTACAAAGACCTTTGAAATCATATTGAGCCCAGTGGATAATCCAGGATGTTTCCATCTCAAATTCCTTAACTTAAATTAATCATATCCACAAAGTCCCTTTTGCCATATAGGGCAACATATTCACAGGTTCCTAGGATTGGGACATGGACACCTTTGAGGCACCATTATTCTACCTACCACACTAGGTATCAAAACATGGAGAGTAAAAGATTGTCCATCTTGCCCCTCTGCCATGGTTCTACTATAGCTGCAAACCCATTGGTCATTTGTTTAGTATGAGAAACAGTATAGATTGTGAGAAGTAGTGTGGTATAGTGGTTAAGGCCTGACCCCTGGAGTTACACTGTGTGCCAATCCCAGCTGGCGTATGAGCTGTGTGACTTCAGGCAAGTTACTTAGCCCTCAATTGCCTCATCTTTAAAGCAGGAATAATAGCTGAATCTACCTCTTCATATTGTTGTAAGAACTAAATTACTTGCCATAAATGAAACACTACCATATATATTAATTAGCTTGAGAGTGATAATCATTTCACAATGTATACATATATGAAACATCATGTTATGCACCTTAAATATATATAATTTTTACTTTTCAATTATACCTCAGTAAAGCCAAGGGTGGGGGGAAGAAAAATCCTTAGAGTGAATTAGTAAATCTAAAAAATAAGAAACACTATCATATCAAAAGTATATAATATCAAAATCCCTGTCTATATTAGCTTTTATTATTAAATATATGTAGATTTTTTTCAGGGTTGCAGGTCAGATAAGTTGTTGTAATGGTTTGGGATTTTTGCTCATGTTGAAGCTGTGCAACCTTTTGAGAGTTATCTAGGTAGGACACCACAGTTTTACCAACCATAATCTAAGATTTTAGTCCAAATTCCAAATAGCCATCATACTGTTTGGTAGTAGCCTGAGACACTAGGAATTGCAACATTGAATATGACAGTGAGTAAGGTACTTCTTACTTAAATACCTTTATTTTAACGTGTCCCCAGATACCTTCAAACAGACCATGTTGGCTCACAGTCTCCTGATACTTAAATAAAGCAGAATGGCTGGTGAGGGAGGGAAGGTTCTCAGGTGTGATAAATTAACACGGTTGTAGATATTTGTTTTTTGTTGTTCATCGTGTATTTGTTTTCTCATGTCTTTACTGTGCCGTTTTTAAGAGCAGAGACTACATCTAAATAAATGACATATAATACGTGTTACTTAAGATACAGACATTGAATAAATGTTAAATATCACTTCAGTTTTCCTCCACCCAAATAATTTGTGTAGTAAATTTCATTAGAAGTTTTAGAAACTCTTTATGAGTAAGCTACTGTGGACAACCCTGTGGAAATGAAAAACACAGCCCTGAGAGAAATATCTCCCAAAGCTAGAGAAATACACTCCATTCATCCAGTCAATACACTCCCTAATCCCAGCATCCCCAAAACATTTCTGAAATTTCTTGGCACAACCTCCATTTCAATTTTTGAGACATCAAATAAAATTATTCTTATTATTCTCCAATTATATTTCATTTATGACCCCAAACCAGTGTTCCCCTGTTTGGTCACTCACTTTATTTAGTCACCAGTCATGGGTCTGAATGGCTGTCTCCAATTATCAAAGGATGATAACCTGATATCTCATAAGGCAGTCATATAAGCAGGCAAACTACACTTGCAGAAAAAGCATTCCAGATCAAAATGTTTTGAGGAGGTAGCATCACTAGAACAAGGCCTAAATGAACTAATTCAAAAGATAAACTAGGTAGTCAATTTTTAAAAATTACTTTAGCTATACTACATGAGATACTATACTTTTTACATCATTACAAATATATCCCTCTGTATTTATGAGCTTTATATTATATTTTTAAAAATCAAGATCAGAATATTATAAAAGAAGCATTCATTTAACAAAAGTAGTATCTAGCATTCTGCTAGTCCTCTGGAATGCAAAAATGAAGGCATGCTCTCTGCTGTCAAAAAGTGTCATATTACAATCCACGGGTTTGTAATATGACATCTCTTCCCTCTGTTAATGGTTTTCTTTGCTGTGCATAAGCTTTTTAGTTTGATGTAATCTTGTTTGTCTATTTTTGCTTTGTTGTCTGTGCTTTTAGAGTCTCATCCAAAATATCATTGCCTAGACCAATGTCATGAAGCTTTTCTACTATGTTTTCTTCCACTAGCTTTACAGTTTCAGGTTTTACATTTATGTCTTTTATCCATTTTGAGTTAATTTTTATATAGTATAAGACAAAGTCAAATTTTATTCTTCTGCATATGGATATCTAGTTTCCCCAACACCATTTATTCAAGAGACAGTCCTTTCCACATTGTGTATTCTTAGCATCTCTGTCAAAAATCAGTTGACCATAAAAACTTGGGTTTATTTCTGGGCTTTCTATCCTGTTCCATTGGTCAATGTGTCCATTTTTATACCAGCACTGTGCTGTTTTGATTACAATAGCTTTACAATATATTTTGAAGTCAGGGAATGTAAAACCTCCAGCTTTGTTCTTTTTGCTCAAAAATGCTTGTACACTATTGATGGAAATGGAAATTAGTATAGCCATTTCGGAAAATAGTATGGAAGTTCCTCAAAAAAACTAAAAATAGAATTACCATATAATCTAGCATTCCCACTTCTGGGTATATAACCAAAGGAATTAAAATCAGTATGTGGAAGAGATATTAATATTCATACTTTTGCGTTCATTTCCACATTATTCACCATAGACAAGATGTGGAAGCAACTGTAAGTGTCCATCAGCAGATGAATGGATAAAGAAAATGTGATGTATATATACAGTACACAATGAAATACCATACAGCCTTTTAAAAGAAGAAAATTCTGGCATTTGAGACAATGGGGATGAAACTACAGGAAATTAAGCTAAGTGAAATAAGCCAGGCACAGAAAGACAAATATTGTATGATCTCACTTACATGTGGAATCTAAAAAAGTAATCTCATAGAACAGTGAGTAGAAAGGTGGTTACCAGAGGCTGGGGTGATAGGGAGAGACTGGGAAAGGGGAGATATATTGGTCAAAGGGTATATAGTTTCAATTAGACTGGAGGATTAAGTTTTAGTGATCTGTGCATGGTGACCACAGTTAATAATAATGTATTGTATATTTCAAAATTGCTAAAACAATGGATTTTTAATGTTCTTGCCACAAAAAAATGATAAGTTGGTGAGGTGATAGATATGTTAATTAGCTTGATTGAATCTTTCTACAATGTATACATAAGTCATATCATCACGCTGTACCCTATAAATATACATAATTATCAATTAAAAATAAATCAATAAAAAATAAAAAAAGAATCTGGACCGAAGGAGTAGAATGCACAAAAAAACCAGAATAAGTGATCTAAAAATTGTCAAATAATAGAATAATATGTAAAAATATTGCTTTCTATAATTCTGAATTAATCTCTATCTTGAAAAAAGTAAAAATATAGCATACACACACAAAACTGCCATATTACAATAGCATCAATATGCATTACGATATGCTGACTCAGAGTCATTAATAAGGAGAGTGGACTGATACCTATGAATTTATGGTATAACAGCTTAGGTAAGGTCTCTTATTTCACTTTAGTGGCATGTTACTGCCATCACTGAATGGTTAGAAGGTAGTAGATTGTATTCAATGTGAAAAATCCCAGTGAATGCCTTAAGGAATATTGGGCCACAGGAATAAGCTAGAGCTTTTGTCACATAGTTGTAGCCATCCGTACACTATCTCACCTCCTAAAACTTGGTTCCATGTTTCAAAATTATAAAAATTGCCCATATATGTAAAAATATTATTTGAAAAATGTCCAATTTGCTTATTGTTTTTAATCTTTTTCATAATACTAACTACAAAAAGTAAAACAAAAAATATTCTTATCTAGAGGAGATAAATAGGGAGTGAAAAAGCAGTGCAGGAGAGATACATTCAAAAAACTACAGAAATGCCATACTAGAATTAAGCTGAAAAGCCAGTAGTACTATGGCCAACTGATCAGCTGGTTTATGAAATCAGCAAATGCTTGGTGCAGAAGGACCCTGCATTTATCCCAATCCTCTGAGTCATAGTGAAGGAGGCTGAGGCCCAGAAAATGAAGTAGTTTGATTTTTTGAATATTTACAAATTGAAATTCTAGTTTTAAAAATTCTCCATGTATAAAACATTATCAAATGTAAAACAAATAATATTGAAACTTATTGTTAGACTTGGTACTAAACTCATGAGTTGCTTCAGAAAATATATAAATAACTATGTCTTTAAATCTCATTCCTCCTCCAATACAATATCCACACTCACACCCACATCCACCCACACCCACACACACAATCTTCAAACTTTTTTTTTTTTGGTTGTTGTTATATTCTGTTGTTGCTTTAGCTATGCCTTTTTACAGCAAATTGGGAGAAAAGCCCTACCCAAATTTCTGCTATTAATATATTTCATTTGGTGGCTTTATTGTGCAAGTGGAACTGCTTAACAGAAATTAAGATTCATGTTTTGGAAACTTCAAAAAATTATTGTACCCATCAAAAATACAATAGTTTGCTTTTCGTAATGAGAGGTCAGTGAAGGAACAGGATAAGAGAAATTTTTTTTTTCCTTTGGTAACTGTTTTTTTTTCCTTCAATATAAGTTAGGTAGATATTACATGATGGAATAGTTGAAGCCAAAGAAAGTGCAAATTAAGGAAGTTTTACTTTCTCCTAGTTGCCCACAACATGTAATCAAGTACACTCGGGATTCTGTCATTCGATTAATAATTCATTCACTTAAGAAATATTTACTTGGAGCAGTGCAAGGTGGTAGAGACAGAGAAAGACTCAAGGAACTCAAGTTTAGTGGATGAAAGAGACAAATAAACTAACCATTATTTTTTAAAAGAAACCCCACTGAATCCTCATTTGAATATGAGCGGTTTTTGTTTCCTCCTCCAAGATCTAATGTATTCAGGAAAGGTGTAAGCTTGTTAACTAAGGTGTTTGTAAACAATAAAATATTTCTCTCTCATTCACCCACACTAACATTTTATAAACATATTTTCTGACATCTACATCCTATGAACTGTGTTCAAATAACTCATACTTCAGACGGCAATTACATACACACATAAGCACATATACATACACCTGCCTCTTTAGAGAATCATTTTAGATTGGATTTAGATTGAGAAAGGATCTTAGAGACCTAGGCTTCAATGGTCTCATTTTACAGAGGAGGGAGATGAAATCCAGACAGATTGGCATTTTGCCCAAGGTAACCGGTCAGAAGCTGATATTCATAATTCTAAATAGAATTATGATTATCCTAATTCTATTTTACAGTTCGTTCAGTTTTTCCACAGAAAATACACACCCACACATCCACAAATTCCTCTGTCTCAAATCAGGAACTCGTGCTACATTAAACCCAGAAGGCATGGCTCGGCCCTTGAGCCACATGGATCCGCTGTCCATCTCCTTAACTGTATCATCTCCTCTTTATGCCTGATGTCCTCAGGCTACTAGGGACCAAGAAATAGAAAAAAAAAGACAAAAACTACTCTATTGAAGCCAGCACAGATTTTCAAAGTTTATCACCTACGATTAAAGTCAAAATATCAAAACGAAACTCTTATGAAAAATCTAAGTGATAAACTTTCATCAAAATTTTTAAAATATTTCCAAAGTCTAAAGAAGGAAAGCACTGCTCCCCCTTTAAAAAGATTTTTTCTTTCAGCTAATATAGAAAAATCAATTCATGTGAATGGCAAGATCTGAGAACTAATTGGAGAACTTTAGTGTGTCCATAAACTAACAGTCACACTTATTTATAAAAATGCAGATCTCTATTATTTTTAGCCTGTTAATGACATATTATCTTTTGGCATCTGGATTTTGAGTTTGTGCTCAAGTTAAAAACTTCTACTGCTTGTGATCATAATACACACTCATGTTTTGAAATTTTTTTAAAGCATTTTAGAGTTGGAAGACACCTTGGAGAAAATGTCTGGTGGTAAAAAGAAGACAGGCTTTGGAGTCAGTATTTTGGCTTTTCTGATAGGTAGTTTTGCAGGCTTAGAAAGTCACTGTTATCTCCCCAGTCGTCCCCTATATAGAAGGGTTAATAACAACATTGGGTTGTTTTAAGGATTATTGACAAGACATATAAAATATCTAGCATATAATAGATGTTCATAAATTAGAGCCATTGTTATTTACTCTAGTTCTAAATTCCCATCTGACCATGAGTTTGAAAATGTATAGCAGCAAGGGAATGAAAAGGAACTAAAATTTGTTTCTTAGTAATTAAGTGTCAGGCACATAACAAATAGCAGCACCAGTTTCTTTCACTGACCACTCATCATGTGCCAGAAATTTACTAGATGTTTTAATACATTATCTTATTTAATCTTCCCACATGTCCCGATGAGGTAGTGATTATCACCTCAATTGCACAGAAGAGGAATCAGAGACTCTGAGAGGTTAAGTAAATGTGCCCAAGGTTACACAGCTAACAAGCAGCAGAACCAGGACTAGTAAGAAGGGCAGAAGAAATGACCAGAGGCTGCCCTAAGACTCTCAGAAGCAACTGGAAGAGAAGTGCAACAGACAAGTTTTTCCACTATGAGCTCCCTAAGAACCAGGCTAGGGCTTATTCAGGATGTAAGCCCAGACTCGGGAAAATTCCTGGAACACAGTGAGTGCTCAATAGATATATGTGTATTATAATGAATTGGGATGCAAAATTGGCAACATGGGCAATCACAGTCACTCAAAGCAAAGTCTTTGTGATGACAGCAAACATAAAAGGTAGAAGAGTAGTAAGAACATTCATGTACAAGGACGATAGAGGATGATAGTCACAGATTAAAAATATCTTTGTATATCTATTGTCTGATAATGATTACTGTGTTCATAGAGTTTTTTTCCCATTATATTATTATATAAAGATTTCAACCACTGTGAGTGGTATCACTTTAAAAAGTAGAGGACAATGATGAGGATACACACAAATATCTATATTTAGGGCTTAAAATTCATTCTATTATATACACGTATGGAAAAAAAATCTACGTGAAAGGAAATTCTCTGTGAAAGTTTTAAGAATGAATCAAAATCTTAGTTCTCATTTATTCAAATGATACCTATGACTTAAAGTCATGTATGTCAAAATCAATTCACAATTTAAGTTAGATATGTGCAACTACATTTATACAAGTGAAACCTCAGTAATTTGATAGCTTGCTCCTTTTTTTTTCTTTTTTTAGAGGAAAGGATATAATGAAAACAAAGAGAACCTTGCTCTATAAGAATTGTTTTAAAAAATAACTTTGGTCAAACTAAAATTCCCCACAGCAACAACCTACACATGGGGCCACATCCAGTGACTAAATTGTGTTTATGCTTTTCTTAAGCAATGGAGTTTATTCTGACAATTTGTCTACTAAGAATTGCACCAGAAAACTGCCTATTCATTTTCTATATTCTGTTTGGCAAACAAAGCATGACACATAGCAATATAAAAGAAAAATATAATCCCAGGATGCATTTGCAATCATTTCAGAGAACTGCTCTAAATTGTCTTAGGCCTGTGGCATTGGCTTTCAAAAGCACATTTAAACACTGCCACATGCTGTTCATCTGTGTGTCCTGCAGTCTGAGAATACCAGGTCCTCCCCTGGCCTCAATAGAAGGCTGAGTCACAAGTACTGCCAGGCTTATGGAGCTGTTAATTCCCAAAAGCACCAACTGGTTTTGAAAAAGGGAAGTATAACAATTTTAAGAATAAATAGCAATTTCTAATTAATATTTAACAAAGCACACAATTGTAGTCAGGACAAAGCAGTCTCCATGAGCATATTGTTTCCTAATAAAAGAGCAGAGACCTTACCAGAAAGATTCTATGTATAATGTATTGAATTTATTAATGTGTTTGAATTTTTTATTTTACAAATTTCATAACATTCTCTTTATTGGTGCTAATTCTATATGGTTACCACATAGAAATCTAGTTCTCTAAATATATTAGTTTGAGTGTATCTTCATGTACTCCAAAGACAAGTATATATACCTCATCTAAAAATAGTAAAACATCCAGATGCCTATAATATACTTCTGGGTAGAAATCATGTTTTATTCAGCTTTGTCCTTCCTGTGACTGGTAAGAGAAGATATGCTAAGAAAATGCTTGTTGAATGAATAAAAGGATGCCTGAATGATTAAGCACAGTTCCAAATTTTAGAAATTTCTAAAGAATGAATACCACATCCTCAAAGAAATTACCATCTACTTTTAGTTTCCTTTTTTATGAAAATAATATACATACATAGAAAGCTTCAAAACTAGTTGTCAGTTTTACATCCTTCTCCCATGAGGAGCAACATTGCCAACCAAAATAAAGGCACTGAATCATTGTTGAATTTAATTACTTTGACCAAAAAAAGATGAACTAGGGTGTGTAATTCTATGCTCTCATATGAAGTCCTTAATTTTGAAATCTGTTGTATAAAGCATTCCAATGGAAAACATATAAGTAGTAAACTGCAAAAATCTTACATGCATGCAGCATAAATAGCAGTATGTCACTTTTTGATTCATTTATTCATTCACTCGAATATTTAAAATCTCTAATGTGGTTAGAGAAGATTAAGTGCCAGAGGGAAAAATATTGACTGGTCTCATTTTAAACTCATGATCACTAACTTCAAGTAGGTCTTAGTGCTCCCAAGCTATCCTACTATATGCTACTCAACTTGATCCACCGGATGACAACGTAACACCTCTCCTCTCTCTACAGGCCCTCGGCATCTTCAGCCCCTCCTCAATCTCACTTGATGGTTTTGCTTCTTGTTTCCCTGCGAAAATAAATCAACTGGAAGAGGCTTTGCAGAGGCTCTCACCTCCCAGAGGTTTCATCAACCTGTGTTCCTGTGCTCTGCCCTTCCTCATGTTATTTTGGAAGAACCGTATGGCTCACACTTGAGGCCCTAACCTCTGTCTCCTACTCGAGACTACAGCTCCTGTAGCTGTCCACTTTGCTCCTACATCACCAATTGTCCCCTTTCTTCTAGACTGTTTCCATCAGCACACAAACATATTATAATATATCCTATCTTAAAAATACAATACAAAACAATAAAAACTTGATCCAACCTCATCCTCTACCTACCAGTCCAATTCTTTGCCCCTCTTCACAAAAAAACTCTTCTCAAGAATTGTCTAAACCATGCCACTCTTAATAAAAGGAGTATCATCCCAAAAGGGCAAATATTGATTCTCACAGGCAAAAAATTCTTATTCTTTTTATATATAAAGCATAGATGTAGATACAACATATAACAGAAATATACTATATCTGTGATATTAGAATTTCATGGAGGGGAAGGATTAGGAGAAATGTCTAATAAAGTTCCTTAGGGAGGTGATAATGAAAAAAAGGTCTCAACACACTGTCTCAGTGTCCTCTCTTCCCATTTGTTTCTTGAGCCTTCTCCAATCTGACTTTCATTACCAGTATCCCATAGAAACTGCTATTGTTAATGTCATCTTTGCAAAATCCAATGTCTCCATATTGTGTAATCCAATGTCCAACTCTTAGATGAAAACTATAGGCATAGCTGATTACTTCCTCTTTCTTCAAACACTTTCTTGGCCTATAGGACAACATGTGTGCTTGGTTTCCCCCCTAATTCACTGGCCTCTCCTTCTCAATCTTCTTTTCACCTAATCTTCCATCTAGTCTCCAAACACTGCAGCTTCCCTGGCTTCAATCTTGGTCCTCATCCAGTTCCATGGTATTAAATACCATCTCTCCACTGATGATTTTCAAATACATATCTGCAGTCCAGACGTCACTCCTGAAACCTCCTATAGTCAACTGCCTAAGCATTTCCACCTGAATCCCTGATGGGAATCTAAACCAGATCCAAGTCCAAATCCCTGCTTTTGATTTCCCAGTGCACTGCCTGCCCCACAAACCCACTTCTCCCTCAGTCTTCTCCCTTTGTTAAAAGGCAACTCTGTCTTTCCAACTGCTCAATCCAAAAACAGTGGTGTCATTCTTGGTTCCTGGTTCTGTCATACTCCACGTCTAATCCATCATCAAAATCCTGGCAGCTCTGTCTTTAGAATCAAGGATTTCTAGCAATTGGAACCCTTGAGAATGGATAAAAACACAAGGGATCCTTGTACATCTGGATTGCAACCACATCCCAACATACCACCAGTACTGCTGTGGTCTAAGCCACCACCATTTTTGGCTTCTACTTTTACAGTATCAGGTCATCTGGTCAGCTCAGTCCTCTTGTAGTCTGATTTCTACACAACAGCAAGAGAACTTCTACTCACATCTAAGTCAGATCATGTCATTCCTTAAATGGCTTTTCGTCTGATGCAGAGTAAGATCCAATGTCTTTATCATAGCCCACAAAGCCCTGCTGTTCCTCTTGATACATTGCACACCAGCCACACTGGCCTCCCTGTGAAACTGCTCATTCCTTGGGTCTTTTCTACTTGCAGCTCTTTCTATCTGGATATCCCTTCAGAGATTCCCATGGCCCACACCTTCACTATTCCCAGGTGTCTGCTGCTTAAAAATTACCTTATCATAGACCCGCTCATGCTCTATACAAGAGCGTTCCTTGTCATTTTTTATTTCCCCATCTTGCTTCATCTCCACTCCCCATCCCAGCATTTATTATCATGTCACAAAGATATTTTTTTATTTTCCTCCTCCCAATTGAAATAAAAAATGGTGGAATATTATGCCTCCTCCCACTGGAATAGAAGTTCCTTGGAGCTTTTGCTGTTTGTTTCACTGCTGTACCCAGGGTATGTAGAACAGTGTCTAGCACATAGTAGATGTTCAATAAATATTTGTACAGTAAGAAAGAGAATTCAACATCTGAATAAAAGATGACAACTACCATTTTTTAAAATAAAACTGGATTTCAATTTCTCTTCTTGGAGTAAAATTTCATATTCTTATATGTGTTTGGCAAGTAAAATTATAAGATGTGAAAAAATATGTAACAAGTCACAGAAATGGAAAGGAAACTCTGCTGTGGATACAGTGATTTCCTTTGGCTATTTCATGTAGCATATTTTAGGAGAGACCAACATTTAAATAGCATCCTCAAACCAACAGAGACTTCTAAGCTGGTAAAAATTATAAAAGTGTTCTGTGCTGGCTACTCAAATACTTTTTAGATTTTCTCTTTCTTTTCTAGAACTAAACATTTAAGTCAGAATGAGAAAACGCTGGACTCAGGAAACAGGACTTCAGAAGAACTATAGATGATTAGAATGTCCAGCCAGCATATAGCCATCTTTCATAAATCTAATTCAATTAATATAAAACTTCTTAAATAAGACACATTAGTGGGGGAAAAGACCAAATTTGGACAAAAGCTTATCCAGTGAAGAATGGTGGTATTCTTCTCATTCTTTTCTTTTACTTCCTTTCCTCTCTTTTAATTCTAATGTTTAAAATTTTCTACTTTAAAATTAGTAGTCGATCGTGGTAATACTTTCTTATTTGGATTTAGCACATTTTGTTTGAATCTTCAGAGATTTCTGCCAGAAAGCTAAAATCTTAGTTCTCAAATTTCCTCTCTCTTTAAAATGTCTTTGCCAGCTCAGATGGGAAAAAGTTTAATTCAATTCAGTTGATGACTCAGTTGGTGATAATGACGCAATTCAATAAATTATAGCTCTCTGCTCTTTCATCTTACCCCCATCTCTAGTATTGACATTTCTTTTTAAAGCCTCTCTGTTATCGAAGAACTCTAAATGAAAAGTAGAACTCTAAGTTCTGAGGGAAGTACACGGTCAGTAAGGCAGCATCAAGAAGGAATCTTTTCTTTTGTTCAGGTAGCAACCTGATGTCCTAGTTTAAAACATCATACATCTACTGACAGCATGTGCATAAGAACAGAAACGTGAAAATATTTACATCATGATGCATTTATATCAAGCATGGGGAGAGCACACACATTGGTAAAGGATAAATTGCTGGGTAAGGGAGCAAAAATGTGCGCTGCTCCAGTTACTACAGCCTGGAGAAGATGCAGATTCCATACTTGGCTCTGCCACTCAACAGCTATGTGACCTTAGGCAAGTTAATGTAATTTCTCTGAGTCTCACTTTCCTCCTCTATGAAATGGGGATAATACTTCCCATAAGGTGGTTGTGAAGAGTAAATGGTAACAGTGTCAGTAAGTGCTTAATATAAGTAGTCACAAAAGGGTGCTTGATATTGGAATTATTATCATCTTCCAGTTATGCTCACCTTTGTGTTATTTTTTTTTCCAACACAACTAATTATCCCCAAAAGGACACCTAAGTAGGGAAACTCCCTCTGTCCTTCCAGGACCAGGAGTGAGTAGTAAGCACAATGGTAGTACCAGATCACCCTAAATTCCAAGATGATGGAAGTCTGGCCCCCATGTTTTAGGAAGGTGGCAAAGAAGCAAAGATTAGCTTGGGCTGTCTTTCAGGCACTTAGAGAAAGACAGCTAAGTAGAATCAACTCTTAATCTGCTATGTTGCAAATAATAAATTCAAAAAGACAAAAGGATGAGGAAATATAAAAGGTGAAGATCATGACAATAAATTTAATTAATAATAAATTAATAAATAAAAATTTAACAGTAATAATTGTTTTTTCTAAAATTGAGAATTCAGTGCATAAGCTTACAGACAGCCCAAAAGACCAACTCATGTCAGAAGATGTTTAGAAACTGAATTATTTCTATGTGATGGGCTGCCGAAAAAAGCAATGAAGCATGTAGCTTGATGAATAAAGGACTTTTGTTTCCTGTACTTTCAATCAAAATCTTTTCAGCAAACTGTCAAGGAAAAATCAAGAATTTAAATTTTGTTTAGTAAAAAGATTTGGTTCTCATTTTTCCATCAAGGACAATGAGAGATTCTAGAAGTTGCAGAAAGAAAGTTGGGGGTATTCACATCTCTCTCTAAAGCATTCCCTTCCTTTCCTTCTGAATGTCCTTCAAGATGTATTTCAGATTCTGTTTCATTCCTTCATTCATTAAATACAGACTGCGGGCCTACTATCTGTGAGGCGCTCACAAGGGAATCCCGAGAAAACAGGAACAGGTAAGTCAGAGCAAGTTCCTGTCTTAGTGTACTCGATATTCTACCAGGAAAGACACACGTTGCACAATGGATTAAACTGTTAATTAATTATAATTTTGGTAAGTGTTAAAATATGAGGCACAGGAAACTAGGATAATATGTAATGGGAGAAATGCTCTGGTCTTGGGGGTTAGAAATACTTTCTTTTTTTTTAATTGATATATTATAGCTGTACATATTTTGGGATATGTGATATTTTGATACATATATATAATATGTAATAATCAAATCAGGGTAATTGGGATAGCCATCATTCAAACATTTATCTTTTCTTTGGGTTGGGACATTGCAATTCTTCTCTTCTAGTTATCAGGAAGACTTTCTCAAGGAAGTGGTTTTGCCAAGTTTCAAGAATGAACAGAGGCCTAACGTGGGCAGAGGGAGATCAATAAACAAACTTTCTCGATGGGGTCATGCTTATTATAAAATTATGATACATTAATAATATGGTAAGGAAATTCTTGCCTTCCAGACATTAAAACTTTCTGCAACAGTATTTCTCCCTATTATCCTTGCTCTCTGCAAAGGTGAGGACAAAAAGCAATAATGAAACTACATTTAAAGGCCTTAGCCAACTTCCTTCAAGGAGTTCTGAAAAATGACCAGTCAGAACTGGCCTCACTACTCTGAGACCCACTGCCCAGGTGATGCAGAAAGAAGACTCGAGAGGATGTGAAAGATCAGCCTCTATCCCTAGAGGGAAGCTTCATCCTCCAAACCCTAGAAGTGGAGAAGGGGTAATTTCCCTCTTTAGGAGCCTGCCAGAGAATGATTCAGAAACAAACCCTGGGGGGAAGCTCCCAGAAGGAGTAACCAAGACCTTGTTTCCTGCCTAGGTACTTGCTGAACTAGCAGAACTCTCAGGGCCTAGGCTAAAGCTCTGCTGGTAGGGCTGCCTAAAAAGAAGGGTCATTAATAGCAACAGAAAGGTTCATGTGAGGCTAAACACTGCCCACCAGTCCAGGGAAACACACCACATACAGTCTACACCATAGACCACCACCAAGCAATGGACAAGAGGAATAAACTTTAGTGAAGCCAAGGCCACCTCCCTACCACTGACGAGCAGCCAGTCACAGAGGCAATTGATGGCTCTGTGAGCATATAGAGTCTGTAGACATTCAAAGAGAGACCAAAGGGGTATGTATACAAAAACAGACCTTGTGATCCACTCTGCCACAGCCCCTGGAGCCACAGACAGTTCCTACTGGAATTAGGGGTAGAGAGAATGTGCTCTAAACTGAGACTGAAGTTTAAACATAAACACAGTTAAGTCTTAAAAAGCAAAGTGAGACCGTTCAAACAGCCAAAAGTGACTAGGAAGTTGTAGCAAATTATTAAGATGTCATTAAAAATCCTCTGTAGGGTGGGTGCAGTGGCTCATGCCTGTAATCCTAGCACTTTGGGAAGCCAAGGCCAGAGGATCACTTGAGGTCAGGAGTTCAAGACCAGACTGAGCAAGAGCAAGACCTCATCTCTACAAAAAATAGAAAAATTAGCCAGGCATGGTGTCGTGCCTATAGTCCCAGCTGCTTGGCAGGCTGGAGCAGAAGGATCGCTTTGAGCCCTGGAGTGTGAGGTGACAGTGAGCTATGATGATGCCACTGCACTCTATCCCAGGCAACAGAGTGAGATCCTGTCTGTCTCAGAAAAAGAAAAGAAAAGAAAAGAAAAGAAAAGAAAAGAAAAGAAAAGAGAAGAGAAGAGAAGAGAAGAGAAGAGAAGAGAAGAGAAAAGAAAAGAAAAGAAAAGAAAAGAAAAGAAAAGAAAAGAAAAGAAAAGAAAAGACTCTCTAGAAAGACATGGCATTCAAAACAGGGAAGTGTGAGTGCAGTTCTGGGAAAAATAAAGCTGTCTAATGTTTATACCCCACATAGTTCAGACTCCTTAAAAATGAGTTACAACCACAAAGTGACTATAAAGAAAACAATGATGGTATTAGCACAGGAATAAAAATAATGGAACAGGATAGACATCCAGAAACAGACTCAAGCACATATGGAATTTAACATACGGCAAATGAGGAATTTCAATTTAGTGGGAAAAGAATCTCTTACTAAACAAATGGTGCTGATATAATAGGTAGCACTCTGGAAGAAAAAAAAAACAAACCCATCTCATACTTTATAAAAACATATATTTCTGGTAAAGATTTTAATGTAAAGTATAAAAACTAAAATTATTAAAAATGTAATCCAGAATATTTATATGACTTTAGAGTGAGGGAGATGGTATCAGGAAATCCACCATCTATGAAAGAAAAAGACACGCTTGAATAAATGAAAATCTTAAGAGATTATTATGGCAAATGACATAATAAACAAAAGCAAAAGACAAATAAATGACAGTCTGGGAAATATGTGTCATACTGTATGACAAACATTAATATCCCTCATGTGTGAAATGCTCCTAAAAAACAAATAACCTGCTAGAAAAGTAAGCATAGGAGATGACTGGGGAATTCACAGAAGAGGAAACTTAAATGACCAATATAAACTTATGAAAAGAAGCTCAATTTCACTTTCAGTCAAGGGAAATGTAAATTAAAACAAGAACGATATACTTGCTTTTACTTATCACTTTGGCAGAAATTTAAAAAATAATAATAATAATTGAAAATATACAATCTTGATGAATAAACACGCATTCTCAAACATTAAGAATGAGAATCACTATAAACTTTGGGGAAAGCAAGATGGCAATACCTACTAAAGCAGACAGATCTTTTGACCCAGAAATTTGACTTTGGACGTGTGATTACCCATGATAGCATTAAAAGCACCAGAACATAAGGATATATAAACAAGAATGTTTTTTGAGGCATAGTTTTTAGTAGGAAAAGAAACCTGGAAACCACATGAATGTCCATTAGTAAACAATAAGAGATGAAAGACTAAATGCCAGTACTTCCAAACTGAAAAATTATATGCAGCTGTAAAATAAAAATAAATTAGATGCATTTATCTGAAAGGATATTGAGTAAAAACGCAAATTGCAAAACAATAATTTTAGAAGGCACTCATAGTCAACCAAATCTTTACATGCTTGGAGCAAGGTATGGAACTGTACTAACTAAACTGTTACCCTCAGGTACCTCTCAGGCCTGGGAGGGGAGGGCAGAGCCAGGGAATGGATTATCAGTTCATCTTTGGATTGCTTCATTTGTTCTAACCTTGTATATCAACTTCATCATGAAAAGTGATAGGAAATATTTGGGGAGGGGAAGGGAAGGACCACTTAATTTTTTAACCTATTGAACAACATCTAACAAAGTAAGCATTCAATGCGTATTTACAGAATGAGGGAGGAAGGGGCAGGAGGAAGATGAAGTAGGTAATAAATAGATTTGTAGGGAGTAAGAAGATAACTAGATAACTATAAATGGAATGACAACTCATTATAGATTCTATAAATAAACATGGTGAAGGAAGTAAAAAATAGCTACTTGATAAAGCTGGCAGAAATAAGAAAATGAAAAAAAGTTTTTAAAAAAGAAATAAATAGCAGACACCAATGAAAAGAATAAAAACAACACAGCAGTTACCCCAATATATAAAAGAGTTGAACTTCTCTATCAAAACAAACAGATTTTTCATGTTGGATTTAAAAACTCAGCTAGCTGTTATTCTTTGAAAACATCAAAAACAAACTAAACACAAATCAACAAAAGTAATCCTATTCACAATCTCCAAAAATCATAAAATATTTTTAATATATCTATAAGAAATGTGTATGATCTTATGATAAAAGTTATAAAATATTATTGGGAACATAAAAATACATAAGAAAATGGAGAAATGTTTCATTTTTTTGGATGGGAAGATGAACTGTTGGAAGGATGCCAATTCTCCCTAAAATAACGCTTAAATTCAGTGTAATTCAAACCAATATTCCAACAGGAGTTTTTGATGAAACCTGATTCTAAAGTACACTCAGAGAAATAAAACATAGATTAGCCAAGGAAAATTAGAACAAAAATCATCAAGAGGGCTTAATTCTACCCTATATCAAAATAACTGTTCCATGAAGAAAGGAGTTTAGTGGAAAGAATCTTTATTGCAGATTTGCACTATCAAAGCAACACTTTGTAAAACTGGAAACCTCCTAAATGTCCATCAAACTGATTTAACACATCAAGGTAAATCCAAAGAAGAGAACACTATGCAGTAAAACTCATGAACATTCATTGGCATTGGAAAGATATTTATAATAGTTATAAAGTAAAAAACAAGACACATAAAAATGGTAAATTTCCACCTAGAAAAAATATCTAGAAGTATGTGTTAACCAGGCTAGTATTGATGGGGGCTGGAATTGTGAGTGGACTGTATTTTCTTCTCACTCTCAAATTTTTTATCAATAAAATATAATAACTAAAAAAATAAAATGAAAAATAATACATAATATATTTTTTAAAAAACACTGAACAATTTTACGTACCTTAAGGACAGCATTAAGGCCCAAATTGATGATAGGATAGCTGAAGCCAATATAGGTAGCCAGAGGTTGGAAAGAAGGCAAACAGAGTGGGGTCGGGCTGGGGGGAGCTTTGTTTTGCTTACCTGGCCTTTTGTGAGGAAAGGAGCAGGGTGGTACCTGAGGCACCATTGAGAAAGCAGTTATTGATGAGGGAATCTTTAGAATGTTAGAAGTGTACCCCCACGATCTTTATTTTAATAGTTCATTAATAAACCTACCATCCGTAAATTTACTGAAACTTCTAAACTATTATACCACGTGAACAAGTGCTATAATTTTAAAAGTAGGCAAAATTAGTTAGTGAAATTAATATCTTATGGATTTAAAACTTCTCTACAGTGAAATAAAGTAGCATTTCCTTAATCTAAAACTATCTACTTTAAGGCTTAATGGTTCCTGCCCCTTTGGTGGTTGTATTCTAGAATTTAATTTAATTTAATATGATTAATTTAGTTTTTTAAGACAGGGTCTCAATCTTTTGCCTGGGCTAGAGTGCAGTGGCATCATCATAGCTCACTGCAGCCTCCAGGGCCTGGGCTCAAGCGATCTTCCTGCCTCAGCCTCTTGAGTAGCTGGGACTACAGGAATGTGCCACCACACCCAGCTAATTTTTAAAATTTTTTTTTGCAGAGACAGGGTCTCGCTAGGTAGCTCGGGCTGGTCTCAAACTCCTGGCCTCAAGTGATCCTCCCACCTCCACCTCCCTAAGTGCTAGGATTACAGGTGTGAGCTACTGCGCCGGGCCTATATTCTAGAATTCTAAAAACAATTCCATGTTCTCCTAAGTTATAATTAAATATATATGCATATGTATATATATTCTATATCTGCATCTATTGCCATTGTAGGTCTTCATTGTAGAGGTGTGAAGCTCTATGTTTCTGGATAGAGAAGTTTTCATTTCTGTTAGCCTATATCCATATATGGATGTGATCCTTTGGTTATTATAATTTGCTTTCTTGAGATCACTTTCATCACATCTTTGCAATCATATAGCAACCAGGATGAGTTATTTAGGGAAAACCAACTCTCCTTTCCCTACCCTCCAATCTAGGAAATCAAATCTAGGAAAGAGAAGCTCGGCATTGTGTTTCTAAAGGCTGGGATGACTACACACACACACACACACACACACACACACACACACACACACACGCACACTCACACACACACACACACGCACACTCACACACACACGCACACTCACACACACATACACACACACTCACACACAAAGGAGAAAGTAAAGCATCTTTCTCTTGCAGGATCTTAAGGTAGGTTAAACTGGTGGATCCCTAAAAATTGGACGGTAGGGGATGGAGATGAGTGCTTTAAGGGGAGAAGCACAACCAGAAGGGGAGACGGGGGATTACTGCATCTAATATTTAAGGCATGGGGTACAGGGGTTTGAGGGATTCCTGTGCATGGTAGAAAGCCGGCTCCCACTTGCCCAGGTGGATCTTGCTGCAGAATGCCTGTGGAACCTGCCTCTCAGCCAGGATCTCTGTGGTTAGTTCCATGCTATCCCGTGAGAGTCCAAACTAAACAAAGCACCTAACAAACGCCAGAGGACCAGGCCTGGGCCCAAGCACTGCATAGCATAAGAGTAATGGCCACAATATTATGGCCTTAGGCCCCACATTTCCTCAGTTTTCTGGCACTACAAATGCCTGGAATTTCTGTGTGATTTCAAAGGGCAGGGAGGAAGCTCTACTGATGACTAAGATTGGGTTTTTTATAGCAGGTGAAGAGATGCTCAGAGCAGATAGTTTGTAAACTTAAGAGAAAAAAAGGAAAAGACAATCCTTGCACCCTAATGTTGTAGACTGTCACTCAAGTTGACCACACAGTATTCTGGATACAAATATACCACTGTTTTACACAAGGGCAAAGTAATGTTTCCCACTTTGTTTCCAATAAACTTATGATTGATATCCAGGACTTTTCTGGCAGCTGTTTCTTTAGAAATGCATTGCACTGATATTCTGAATGGTTTACTAAGACTCTCACTGCCATTTTCTTATTTGTAACCTAGAGTTCAGACCACACCATTTTCTAAGCATGCTTTCACATGAGTTTCTCCTAACACGTCACTCTTACACTTGCCAAAAGTGAAGCTCATCTGTTATTTTTCTACCCATTCACACAGTTTCATGAGAACACCTGGCAAATGGGTACTGCACTTTCTAAATTTACTTGAGCTATTATCTAGAAAAAAGTTAGGGACACAAGGGCACTTGAGAAATAGTCCCATCATGATGCTTCCTCAGAGACGGGAATGATCCTGTAGACAGTGGGCAAGGCAGGGCAAGTGGATGGGGGTAGACACCCGTGACAACATTTTTATTTCCTTCACTCTGGCACACGTTTGGGGATGAAGAGTGAAGAAGGAGCAGGGGACAAGTGAGGTTGTACTCCTTCCAAGAAAGGTGGCATTTAGAAAAACATCACAGTTGACTTGCAAAAACCTCAGATGACTAACTCCTTTTGTAAAAGTGATCAGTTCATTAATTAAAAGTTAATTAACATAGAGTTTTGAAGGCAATTATCATGCTTTTTTTATAACGATGAATATGTCTCAAATGAATCATACTTATAAATCTCTGGAAATAAAATGGTCAACTTTGCGTAATCCCCAACACCAAACACACTACATCTTAAACAGACCTTTCATATCTATTCCTTGATAGTAGAGAAGTCATAAACATTAAAAAATTATTGGGATTATTAATAATCCCATTATAATAGAAATTATTGGGATTATTAATAATCCCATCATTATTAATGGCTATGTGCTTACTATGTGCCTGACACACCTATAAATCCTCTACTCAGATTTCATTTATTCCTCACTATAATTTTATGTATGGTAGATAACGTAATTTATCTTCATTGTATAGATGTGGAAACTAGAGTTCAAAGAGGTTAAGTAGCTTCCCCAGGTCACCCAGACTGTAAGAGGCAGGGCTGGGTTATAAACCCTGGCACTCTGGATCCATGCTCTTAACTACCTCCTATAAAGTAGCCAATGCTGGAAGTTAATGAGTGGTACAAAAAACAAGTGTTAGAAGAGCCTCTGAGGTGCTTTCCCTGAGGAATGGAGCAGTCAGAGATGCCTTTGAACTCATAGGCTCTGAAGGAGGGAGAACATACAGCATGCATCAGGTTACTCCTGGCCAGGGGAGATTTGTGAGCAAAGGCACAGAAGGAGAATGTATTATTCATTCAAGGAACTCAAGATAGACTAGCACTTCTGAAGAAAAGAGACCAACTCCATGACTCTACTAGCCTCTCTCAACTTTCTGCTTGGGAACCTTTCTGATCTGTGACCACATCCTCTGCAAAGCCCTGACTTTTGTTTTCATCCATCTTCTTCCTAAAGTGATGTTAGGTAACTTACGGCAACTACATCATGAGACCCTTGGTCCAAAATTAGCAGTGTTTTTGCAGCGTAAGGTCAGAACAAGACTAGTACATTTCTTCTCCCCATCTCTCACTGGAGATATACCACTGACACACTTCTGCTCACCTGAATGTGGTTTTCCCCTCTACAGAAGCGTTTGGTAGGAGCAAGAGTGCATGTGAGTACACACAGGGATAGGAGAACTGGCCCTCACAGGGACATTTGAGCATCATACCTAGTTTCTTTCTTTCTTTAGCAAGAAAAGAAAAAAGAACATTCTGGTGTTAAGGATATGAGACAGCACACTGCACTGTTAAGGGTGAATATTGATTAGGAGACCTTTAAAAACATACATTCCTTTCATGTAAAGGTATGGAGGAAAACCTGAGGAGCCCCACATGGGAGGCAACATGGTACAGGGGAAAGAAACCTTCCAGACTCCTCATTCCTCATAATCGCTCACCATACTCCATCTATTTTATTTTACAAGGCTTATCCTAATTCTTTTCCACTGCCTCTGCCACTGTCTTAGCAGGAGAATGGAAGACTATGGCAGGGAAGTTAGTATGTGGGTTTTAGCACATGAATGCCTAATGAAGAGCTCTACTTAAGTGTGCACAAAACATGAAGTCAACCCAATAATGGTATTTGACATGTTTCTCCTTTTTCTTGACCATACCCTCTCCTGCCAGACCCCTAATAAACTGCAATCTTGTACAGGGCAGGTCATATCTTAAATTCCTGATCAGAGTGGAAGAAGTAATGAGCCCCAAGCTTCCTTCCAGTCCTAAAATTCTATGATCCATCCAAGGTTCACCCTTTTATCCTGGCACTGTGAACCGGGTACCAAAAAGGAACCAAAATATTCTGAAACTCTCTCTTGCCCCTAGAAGCTTATAATCAAGTTGGAAAAGAAAACAGATCCATTCTACGGGTATTGGCTGAACAACTACTAGTGGTGTCGGGTCTGTGTGTGACACAGGGCTTGATGCTGGGTGAGGACAGAGTGGATACAGGACTCCTTTCTTTGTGGATTTTATGGTATAGTGGGGAAGACATTAAAAAATGAGGATCACAATAAAACTTGATGAATGCTATGAAAGAGCAGAATATCTCGAACAGGCCTAATTGCAGGGGGAGAAATCCCGTGGGGTGCTTGTTAAAGATACAGATTCCTGGGCCCTAGCCAAACCTTGGGAACCAAAATTTTCACAAAAGTCCCCGTTAAATTTTTTTTAACTAGTGATTTTCATTAGTCAACTTCGGAAAACATGGTGATCAAGAAAGAGCAGGACACTATGGGAACTCACACCCAAATGAAACAATCAGTAATAGGATAGTCTAGGATTAAAGTACCTATGGGAGAGGCATATATCACAGTGGTTCAAGGTACAAGTTCTGGAGTCACACTGCTAAACCTCACATCTCAGCTTCACCACCAAGAATGGAGATGATAATCATTCTAGGATTGTTCTGGGGATTAAGCGAGTTAATCTTTGCAATGTGAATATACACAGAGTAGCACAATGATAGAACCAGAAGGTAAATCATAAGAGGTTCAAATATGATACATGAGGCTTCCTTATTCTCCCAGTTGGGGGAATTTAATAAATGTAATAAATATAATAATTGCCAAAATAAAAAAGTAGTTTTGTTTCTTCCATAAAAAGCAAAACACAGAGAGAGTTGGATAATGAAAAATCAGATTAAGCTATAATCAAAAGGGAATTCTTTCCTGTAAGAAATGGTACTTATGCTGATATTAAAGGCTAGATATGATTTAAAGAGAAGAAGAGAATGAGAAGAAAAACAGAGAAAACTAAAGACATGATGCTGTTCATAGTCTATACAAATGTGAAACCTGTAGCTTATCCCTAGTTCTGTCACTAATTAACTCTGGACTTTTGATTAAGTTAGTTAATTCTCACAGGCCTAAATTTGTTTCCCTGTGATATGTGGTTTGTAAATTATATTATAGTTACAGGGTTATTCTGTGTGTTGATCATCTTCCCAGTCCTCTCTAGTTTAAAGATTCTAAGGGGCAGTGCTATACATATTTGATCCACTAGATGGCAATATATGGCTTTGTAACAGGATGTCTTTTTCACAGACTCTTAAGATGTCTAATAATGAAATGAGCATATTTAAGGTTCTCCGGAAGACAGATGGGTAGACAGTAACTAATTCCTCATACTGAGGTCATTATTGAGATTTATAAAACAAAGAGAAAGGAGATGTTTTAATCCCTTTGATTTAGACCCACAGATGTAAAAGGATCTTTGGGAGGACATTCTAGTTTAACCCTTTACTGCCAGAGAGAGTTATTTCATGACAAAGAGGTAAACACAGAATGATCCGCATGGGGTCCAATTCTGAACTGAATAAATACAACATCCCAAAGACCCTCACCCTCAGTCAAATATACCAAGTAAGTTATTTTTAAACATTTTCATCATAAAGAGCCTATATATCCCACAATACTCCTCCACTAAATGAGAAAAGGAAAAAAGATCTATTTCCTTTTTAGCATGATACATTTTATAAAACAGTGTCAATGTTATCATCTTTTTATAATAAGAGTAAACTATCCTTATTTTCAAAGTTATGGCTATTCAAAAAATTGTAAAGAAAAAATTGAAAATCATATCTGAGCAATAACCAATGTTAATACATGTATCAAACTATTTTTCATAGATGGAAAAGAAATACACATATTTTTATCTTTTTTCAAATCAAAAATATTTTTAGATCTTTCCATCCATGTTAATAAATATTTTATTATACTAATGATCACTAGCATTCTATTGTTCACAGGTAAATATTTACAAAATGTACTCAGAAAGTGTTTTGAGAAAACATGCCTTAATTGAAAGGTCTGGTCTTGCCCCACAACACTATTCTTCACAAAATTGACAGAATTACCCCCATTCAAAGATGGATGAGTAATGATTGGAGAGGGGCCTTTTGCAGAGAAAAGGAGGAAAACAACAGAACAGAACCCAACACATGAGCTGACAAAAAATATATATTCAGAAACATTTTTCCAGGAAGCAAATCAGTTCAGCAAACACTCAGACATTTACTCAGTAACAGTAAAAGCATAAATGATCTCCCTGAAACAATATCTCGAGGAAGGGGACAAAAGGAATTCTTTTGAAAATTACATGGGTGACATGAAAAGAAGGCTAGAAAAAAAGTAAAAAGTAATGCAAACATCAAAGGGGACAGTGAGTTAAGAGAAAATGGCAGCTATGAGAGGGAGATACTATACATTATTGTTGATATGCTAAGATGGTAAAAAATAGAGCAGACATAAATCTTCAAATAACTATTAAAAGGAAACTTACCTGGAAATAAGGGAAAAACTGAATCTTCAAGGTAAAAGTGGACATGTCCCATGAAAAGCTGACACACAAAATTAATAACAATAAGACACATATTTATGAAATTACTGGACTCAAACATGAACAAATATAAAAGAGATGCCTCTAAAATAAAGTATCCCTGAAAGGTTCTAAGTAAAAAGGACTCACCAGACAAATGAAGATAAAAGAAAGAGCATCTCATGTATCAGTCAAGGTTGATTTGAAAGCAAAATGAAACTAAAATGAGACTAAAGAGAGAACTTTTTTAAGTCAAAGGGTATAGTTATAATGAAGGTCTATTATGAACGAAATAAAATCATAAAGCAAAAATTGCCACAAAAAAAAAAGCCCAGGAAAGACAGGAATAAAAGCAATGATAGTAGATTAATTAAGTTATCTTTCTCAGCCCAACACAGGTCAAGTACACACAAAAAAATAAGATGTTAAAGACATAAATAAAATTATTAATTAGCAGACCCTTAAACACATCTTACGAGTTAGTGTCTGCCATGGTGTTCTGTTTTAGACATCACCAATACAAATATTGAAAAATACTTTCAAAATGCAATGTTGAAGGGTTTCTCTTGATATACAAAACTATGCAGCTTTTAAATATCAGAATATGTAATTTATGGTACAACTGAAGACACTGACTGATAGCTGTACTGTACTGTAATAAAATGTTATAGTATGTTACTAAAACAATCTCAAAATCAATCCAATTATTGCAGACCTCCATGGCAATAAATTACCCTGCTTTAAATGACTATGGCAACAGACGGGATAGATTTGTGAAAGAGGTCTGTGAAAACAGTTTTTTACTTTGCCTATAGTCATGTAATAATTATTCTAATTCCTTCTATATTACCACACACTGTACTATAAAAGAAGCTATATTTTTGCCACATAGTGACACTGATACTCACAGGAAAAAATTGCTTTTGAGATATAATAGCAGTTATGCTCATCCTCAAAGAACAATTTCTACGATGGTTCTAAATCTAAGATCTATAAACCATACTTACTACCAGTTTTCTTCCTAAAAGCGGCATAAAAGGCCATTTCTCTATGAAATCCAGTGTCAATTTCAGCTGTGCAACAACGTCAAAAGCTACAGGCATTATCAATATCCACTGCCACCCCACAGCCCTGGAGCCTGGTCCACCATCACCACACTCTGTTTTGCTATAACTCATGGGCTTCAAGGCAAGATGAGGTATCCTCTAAAATTCAGTGACTTCACGGGTCAGGCTCAGACAGACACGATGAAAGCAGGAGAAAAATCAGTGAAATCTGTTATAGGTAGCAGCAAAGCAGAGCTGCAGAAAAACTTTTCTTAAGGATCCAGACAATAGGGACATCTGTGGAGATAGACAGTAAATTAGTGGTTGCTTAGGGCCGGACAGAGGGATGGGGGTGATAGTTACAGTGTACAGGGTTTCTTTCTGAGGTGATAAAAATATTCTAAAATTGACTGATTTTAGACATTGGTGATGGTTGCACATGTCAGTGAATATACTAGAAACTACTGAATTGCACATTTTAAACAGGTAAATTATGTGGTATAGGAATTATATCTTAAAGCTGTTTAAAAATAAAAGAAGTGGGCCAGGCACGGTGGCTCATGCCTATAATCCTAGTACTCTGGGAGGCCGAGGCAGGAGGATCACTTGAGGTCAGGAGTTTGAGACCAGCCTGAGCAAGAGTGAGACCCTGTCTCTACCAAAACAATAGAAAAAATTAGCCGGGCATGTTGGTGTGCGCCTGTAGTACCAGCTCCTTGGGGGGCTGAGGCAGGAAAATCACTTGAGCCCAGGAGTTTGAGGTTGCAGTGAGCTACGATGATGCTACTGCACTCTAGCCAGGGTGACAGAGAAAGACTGTCTCTCAACAAATAAATTAATTAATTTAATTAAATCAAATAGGTGTGTGTTGTGGGGTTGAGGCGGCAAAGTCAGGTAAGAGGTGAGCCAACAAGTACCAAGCAGAGGAGAGCACGAGATTCAGCTCGACAGTGCAAGGTGAGATCTGCCAGGGCTTCATGTAATCAAGGCGTGCAAAACAAGGATGCAAACGTGAGAAAAGAAGCTGCAAATTGTGTGGCTAGGCTGATGCTTTATGACAGCAGTTCTCAACTCTGGCTGCACATTAGAATTACCTGTTTGCAAGGTGAGTCCCTTTCTGAAGATCTATTGCTCTGTTTTAGAAACTAGTTGATTCTCTAAGGCAAAGGAATGATTCTTACAGTGTTGGCCTTGGATTGGCAACTTCAGCATCATCTGGAAACTTGTAAGGAATGCAAAATTGTCTGCACACACTCCTATTCAACCAGAAACTCAGAGTGTGGCCCAGTAATCTGTGTTTTAACCAGCCCTTCCAGTGATTTGGATGCATGCCTATCTCATGTAGGGTTAGAAACAAAACAAAACAACAGGAACAAAAATCCACCACAGGCAAGCTGACCATTCTGTACCCAAATACCTTAATGTGGACATAGTATGTCGACCATTCTAGTTCTTTTTTTCAGGCCTGGGGATGTCTATCACCAGGCATTTTTTTTTAACCTGTGTTTTAACCTTTGTTAAAGGAAACAAGACGTGGCTTTTGGCTATATTGTTCAGATACATGAAAAGGTATCAAAACAGGTGTTTCAAATATTTGAGGTTTTAACAGAAAAGTATTCCAATTTAAAACCCAAGGTGTCAATTTTTTCCTAGTAGCAATATTATCAGAAATCTGAAGTTCTCTCAAAGATTTAGGATTTCAATTCTAGGGCCCACAGATATTAGATTGGACTCTCCAGACACACAAGATTAAGGGTAAAGAAAGCAGCTGGGGTACCAAAGAGGATGTCAATTCATATTCCAGGGCATGCTTTAAGACACCCTTCTTACCTGCTCCATGGAACCTCACACAGAACAACATACTATTTGAAAATTAATAAATTAATAAAAAGTGAATGAATTAAAACCAACACATACAACTAATGAAATGAATGCAAGTTAAAGCAATATGTATCA